>JAQGBA010001994.1:0-10936 GCA_034698125.1 Prionchulus punctatus | reverse complement strand
TATTCCCTACTAGCACACTACATGGCCCACGCAGTCAGACTTACAACTTGCACTGTCACCCCATGAGGTTCCCTTGTGAGACTTAGAATCAACAAGACCTGCATCACCTGCATGACGATTACGACAAATATATAACACTGCGCAGTACTGTACCACGGATGATAAAATGTAAATTCAAATAGGATCAGGGATGTATTCCTTGCACTGGGCAATCGTTAAACGAAGGAAATAGTGGAATTAAATTGCTGCATTAAAAATTGTTGGCTTTTTCATTTTATCTTCGATCAACCGGATGTAATAACAAAAATAATAATGATAAAACGTCAAATTTATTGAAAATTGAAATTACGAAAAAGCATTTCAAAATGCACTGGCTGATTACAAAAAACGTATAAAACAAAAACAGTAACACATTCCTCCGTATTTTGAGCAAGTATTACAGTTCAGGTACTGTACACCGGTATCGGATCAATCAATCGATAACGATATTGGTCGGAGTGAGAGCGCGTTCGATTTCTTGATTTACCCTGTTCTCGACTTGTACACGATCCAAACCCAAATCGCCGGATCGCCTCCGATCGCCGGCATTGATGTTTGGATCTTGGGATTTGGCCCGACGCCTTCGCTGTTTCTTGGATGAGATATCCTTCGTATTTGCTCGGTTCGACGGTCCCGCCGACGCGGTTCGAGTCCTGATTTTATTACCATCGGCTCCGTTTTGGTCCCTTCTCCGAGCGGCTCTCGTCTTCGCCCCAGGGCCTTTAGTCTTCCGGCGGTAATCGGTCTGAGGATCCGCTCGCATCGCGGTACCCTGTTGGACACCCGACGAGATAACGGCGATGTCCAGCGATTTTTTTCTCGTTTGCGCGTGACCACTGGACGCTTTTCGCCGAGTTTCATCGTCCTGTTGGACGACGGGTTGGTTTTGTTCGCCCAGCCCGTGGTCGTGCGATGGTTTCTTTTTTCGTCGCCGCTCCTCCTTGCGAGCCTCTTTGTCCAACAAATAATGTTGCCGTTGGATTTGTTTGGCCAACAGGTTCGAAAACGTCACCGACATGCACTGAAAATACACACAAAAGTCGAAATCGTGGCGTGTTTACATGACGGAAAATTTGTTTTTCTCTATGCGTAACGAGCAAAAACCCGTGACTACTGACCACTGGCACGATTATAGCGCCGATGACGGCGCCGATGATGACGGCGTGCCCTTCGAAGGCTCGTTGCAACGGTTGGACGCATCCGTCCACGTTGATCAAGTTTTGAAGTTCGGCTATCTGGAATAAATTACAATTCAACTACTGTCCAACTTTTGTCCAACTGTAGTCCAACTGTAGTGCAATTCTGGTCTAACAATAGTCTAACTGTACTCCAACTATAGTCCCACTGTATAGTCCATCTTTTGTACAACTGTAGCCAAACTGTAATACAGTTATAGTATAACTGCAGATCAACTATAGTCCAACTAAGGGCCAACTGTAGAGTGCATATAGTCCGCCTATAGTCCATCTGTAGTACAACTTTCGTTCAACTTTTGTACAACTGTAGAACAACTATAGTCCAGCTATCTAGCTTAACTACACCTCACTTTAGGGAAACTATTTTCCACCCTTTCTTATAATTCTTCCATTTAATTACATTTTTTGGCTCACACTTTCTATTACATGAAGACTGTATTCTTGTGTTTGAATTACAAAACCGGACCCTTTTTTGAAACGTTAATTATTCGAAAGATGAACCGGATTCAAGTTACATTTTGCTTTTTGTAATACCGGTTAAGAAAGTTAACTATTGAAGAAAAGTTTCGAAACGCAATTTTAAATTCTGAAACACCTGCCCAAGTTTGATGAAGGTTAGTTTCAAATAAATTTGACACTGTGAAAATAATTTGGATTACAAATTACAAAACTGGTAGTAGATAGCCGAATTGTAAATATTTAAGGAACTGTAGATTATAAAAATGAACAAAGGCTAGTACGAAGAATCAGAAGCATCTGGAGAATCAGAAGAATCAGTAGAATCAGATAAATCAGTAGAATCAGCAGGATTAGCAGGATTAGAAGAATCAGAAGAATCAAAAGAGTAAGTAGAATCAGAAGAATCAGGAGAACTATAGACCGGTAGGACTGTAAGACCAGCAAGACTGTATGTAGTCCAGTTGAACTATAGACAGTACCCTGGTCTAGTAGACGAGTAGAACTGGATTGCGAACTATAAACTTAATGTGAATGATGAGCTACAGACGAACTTACAGATTTTTCCTGGGCGTTAAACCCGCAAACAACGACAGGTAAATCGGCTTGATTTTCAGTTCGCTTGCAACAGGTGTATGGTACGCCGCACCGTTCGGGCGATGAATTAATTTTCGAACAATTATACAACGGACTGTTGTTCCAATCCTTGTAGCCGAGCGAGCCAGCTCCGCAACAGGCTAGCTGAAAAACTTGTTTGTACAAGTACAAAATCAGATCCGTACGGTACAGTAACAACTACCTGCAACTGAACAGCGTCTATAAGGTCGGCCATGTTTTTATTGTCGCTGTACGTGACGACGGCGTTTTGTAATACAGTCTGAATGCTGATACCCGTTTTAGAATCGGAATAGAATAATATGAAAACGATGAACGTTAATATCACCAAACAAATGTAGGCCAAGAAAAGGCACAAAGCAAACTAAAAATACTCTCAAATGTGTCGCTTTGTGTCGAAAATATGTGCAGAAATGAGAATCATCCTACCATTTTTAGCATACAAACGTGTTCGCGTAGAGCACCAGTGCAACCCAGGAAACTGATCAGGAATATCATACAGCCAGCTAACAGCAGCAGGATCGAAGGATTGATGAAGAAGTCGATGGCCTGCAGCACTGGACGAAAATCGTTGGAATATAAATATATCCCGATTCCGATGCAAACGATGCCGCAAATCTGAAAATAAAGAACTAATAATGCTGAATTTCGGTAAAATCGGAAAATATCTGAAACATACAGCGAAGGATACAGTTACTACAGTTACTGGAGAACTATAGTCTATCGGTTCAACTATAGTCGAAGGCGTTGAAGTGTTTGTTAAAATATTGAAGTTTATTTAACAAAAAAAAGTTCGAACAAGACTTTTCGAGTGGAAAACATTTTCGCTCACAAATGTTTGAAATCCGTGACGAAACGGGCGAAATGTTGAACTATAGTTTTTTTTAACTATTAGTTCAACTATCGATCGCTATAGACTAATCGATAATTCGATTGATTAACTTACCCAGAAGACGAAATTGACGAAGAATATAATGTACTTCAACACGCGACTAATTTCCTGCCGAGACTTTTGACGACCGTTGTATTTGTGATAGCCCAACATGATCGGTTTGGTCAACCGTCCGGTGAATTTGATCACAGTCTAAACAAAATACGTGTCGGAATTTTTCTTCAAACGAGGCGAAAACGTGAACCATCATTCGCATTCTCAGAATTTGCTCGCTTTCTCAACTCACACAGCTGATTTTCAGGGAAATTCTGCGCGAAAAGTACCGTTCAACGAAATGAACCTTGCAATTGCCTAAATCAGGTCAATCCCGACACGAATATTGAACGACAATTGTTGGCACCGGTCTATCGTGATACCTGAGCGCATGTATACCTAATACTGTCCTAGACGCGGTGCAAAAAGAAAATAAGAGATGAGAAACTAGTTTCCTCATTGCAAAATAAAATATTGGTCGTTCGTTGTTTCGGATGCGCCCTATGAAAAATTTTTACATCGCGAATCGCGAATGCGCAAACGAAAAACTCGTCGAAAAGGTGTTACAAGGTTGACCCGAATCATCGTCAAATTGATAAAAAAAAGTGATGAAAAATTTGCAAGAAAGTGTTCGAAGTGTTTAACCCTCCTACAGCTAAGCCAAAAAATGAAAATTTTTGATCAATTGTAAAAAAAGCAATTTTTGTCCTATTTTTTATGATTTTTTTTTCATTTTTTTCTGCTTGTCCTGTGGAAAATACCAAAAAATGCTCCGCCCTGGTCGCGCGTCACATTTTTTTTGTCTGCCGCTTTTTTTTGTTCATGCGCGGCGGGGTCTGTCAGACCCCAACGGCTGTACCAGGGTTAAAAATTTTCCAAAAATGTACCAAAATCTAAAAAATCTCAATAAACGGATGAAATACAACAAAAATCTCCAAAAACGTATGAAAACCTCCAAAAATGTATGAAAATGTTTTAAAATCTTCGAAACATCTCCTCCTTTGAAAAAACCTCAAAAATTTATGAAAATCTAAAGGAAATCTTCAAAAAAACCCTCCAAAAATATCTAAAAAACCTCAAAAACCTCAAAAAACCTCCGAAAATGTGTGAAAATTTTAACAAATGTCATGGAAATGAATATAAACCTCCAAAAGCGTTCGAAAATGGGCAAAAATCGACAAATATCAGTCGAAGGTTTCGAAAATGTGAAATTTCAAGTCGCGACCATCCCAGTTGGACGACCTTTTTTAACAACTGGACAACACTTTACGCCGTAACATTTACCTTGTTCATTGCGCCCAAATTTTTAGCGGGAAATATAATCTCCTCAATTACAGTGATAAGTTTCCACGAATCATTACAGTCTGAATTTTTTTCGTACAGTTTTAAAATCGAAATCGGACCCTAGATGATAATTTTTGATTTTCAAAGTCGGTTTAAAAATTGGTTTTCACCCTTCTACCAAAAACGAATTATTCGTCTCGAGAGTTCGTCGCCACTGTCACCGTACAGTTCGCCCTTCGCGTAACCAATGAATACGACAGACGCGCGCACGCGAAAAATTTTTCATTTCGTGTTGTCTTTCGGCAAACATTCGTTCCGTCGACGGTCGCGGTGCTAAATCAACCCGATCCGCGTAGTCGCCGTCGATGGTCGATTCGACGAGGAACCGTATTATTTCCACGGGACACCGCGGACACCGACCACCGGCGAATAAAAATCGCAGCGATGCTGAGTTTTCAATGTCTAGTTCGAATCCGACGTATTTTTTTTGAAGCGTGTTTTTTGGAACGACCAATTTTTCCCATCGTGTTCGTTTGTCGAATGTACTCGACAAAAATTGAGACGGACTATGATTACAGTGGACACTAGGGATTTACGCGCGCAACGTAAGCGTGTCATTGTAAATTTGTGTTAGCGGACTCCGCGGTGTACGTATCCGTGGTGACTGTCCAATCAAAGTTTGTCGAACAGATATTACAACTGTTACTCAGAAAAGGTACCTTTGTTACTGTTCCTCATTACCGATACAAAATAAACAAAAATCAGTGTATTTCCTGTAGAGTACAGTGTAGGATATTACGCTCAATCCCGATCTCGATCTTGATCTTAATTTCTTCGATCATCACGCCGATTTTTTTATGTTCTCGATTCCCCATCCTGATCCAGATATCTATGACAGTTGCGGCGATTGGTCTTGATATTCGGCAGATCTCAATTTCGTGCAGGATCAAATTTCGAGCTCGATTCCTAACTCAATCCTGATCCTAACCCCAATCTTGATCTTAATCTCGATCTTTATCTTTATCTTTATCTTTATTGTTATCTTTATCTGGATCTGGATCTGGATTTCACTCTCAATCTCAATGTCGAGGTGGATCTGGATCTCAATCTCAATGTCGACTAGATCTCGATCTTGACTCACGAACCCGATCCCGATCCCGATCCCGATCAGATCATGCTTCGTCATCCTTATCCGGTCCTAATGCTGATCATGATCCGGGTACCAATCCCGATGCCTCTTTAATCGACGACAATTTTACGACGAGAACCGCGTCGGTGGTACCGTTGACCCGAGCAAATCCCAAGGATATCTCATCATCAGAAAAACTACGAAGGCGTCGAGTCAAATTCCAAGATCCCAACATGAAAGCCGCCAATAAGAGGAGGTAAAGGAATTTGGATTTGGATCGGGCACAAGTCGAGAACAGGGTAAATCAAGAAATCGAACACGCTCTCACTCATACCAATATCATTATCGATTGATTTATTTCGATGCCGGTGTGCAATAACTTAATCGTAATACTTGGGAGGAATGTGTCACTGTTTTTTTAAACTGAAATATTTTGTAATTAGCCGGTGAATGTTCATGTGTTTTTTTCGTAATTTCAATTTCAATTATTTTGATGTTTTAAAACTATTATTTTTGTTATTACTTCCGGTTGATCAAAGATCTAAAGCATCGTAAAATGCAAAAGCAAACCATTTTTATTGCACCCATTTAATTCTAATATTTCATTTGTATAACGATGTGTTTGTTTTCTTCAAAAATATACACACACCAATTTCGAGATATAAAAGTCCTGTGCATTTTTCCATTATTTCTGAAAGAAAGATATATACGGTAATAATTTCATAACATCAAGTGTTTAGAAATGAAAATGCATTTCGCATGTTGCAGCTCGTGATTGATATTTTGTTTTTCTCACATCCGTTTGGTGATTTATTTATAATGCGGTATTTTGCAAGAATTATAGAAACATTTTCAAAACACAAATAATATTGCAACAAATTTCAAAATAAAAGCTTTTTCTTTCACAAGCAAACAAAAACAGTCGATGATAATAAATTATATTCTCGAAAACAAACGTTTTGCCGTTTGACTTGAAGACCGCCATTTATCAAAAGATGCGAATTTACGATCCATTTAAAATATAATTGAAGACCATTATCCATATCGAGAAAACTTTCAATGAACATCCCTCAATAAATAAAACAATAATTCATTTGCTTTTTTTGCTTGGAAACATCGAAATAAAACTAAATTCTGATTTGGTTTGGTAATGATGATTTGGTAAAGTGAGAAAAAAACGAAATCAATGCAAACTGAATTTCTGAAAGAAAAAAACAGAATTTTTTTGGAAACGTGGGAACTTCTTTTCCTTTTTCACGATAATTCTACTGATTGGAATTCTACTATTGATCGACCTAAGCAAGGAGGCGAGAAATATGCAAATGAGCGCATTAGGAAATGAAAATGTTACGCAAAATCCTCGACCTGTAAAATATAAATGATAAATATGGTCAATTTATTGAACCGAAATAAAAAATACATGTCATTATCCGGAAAGTAAAAGTAAAATAAAGAAATGATAATAATTTGAACGAGTATTATCGAAAATCCTGAATATTATAGAAAATCATGAAAAGTCGAGGAAAAGCGTGAAAAAAGTTCTGAAAAGTCATGGAAAGTGATGGAAAATCAATGAAAATCATGGCAAGTATTGAAAATCAAAGAAAGTTATGTAAAGTCACGGAATGTCATAGAAATTGGTGGAAATTCATGGAAATTCGTTAAAGTACACAGAAAATCATGGAAAATCACGAAAAATCAAGGGAAAGGATGAAAAGTGATGAAAACTCATGAAATATCACGAATAATCATGGATAGTTGTGCAAAGTCATTGAAAATCATGGAAAGTCATGGAAAGTCATCGAAATTCATGGAAACATTTGGAAAGTTAAGGAAATTCATGGAAGTTCGTGGAAAATCAAGGAAATTCATGGAAATCCACTGAAAAACATGGAAGGTCACGGAAAATCTTGAAAAATCGTAGAAAGTCATACAAAATTATGAAAATTCGTCGAAAGTCACGGAGTAATAGGAAATCATGGTAAGTCATGAAAAATCTAGGAATTTTAAGAAAAATCATAGACAAGTCACTGAAGTTCATGGAAAATCGGGGGAAAATCATTAAAAAGGGAAATATAATGGAAGGAATGTGAAGGTTTTCAAGGAAACTCATACATTAAACAAGTCAATTTTTCCGTTTTGACCGTCAATTTAATGGATATCACCGAAAAATAAAAATTACCATAATTTTCACCGAGCACTATGAGTACTTCCCGTCGATACGATACTCCTATCCGTATATTTCGAAAAGCACTTAATACACATCCGACTTTGAATGTCCGAGCTCAGAAGTGCGATCATTACGGAATTCATTCCGTAGAATGTAATATCCATCACGGTGAAGGCGAACGGCAGCCACCATCCGCTGGCGGCGACTATTTGCCGGTTTTGCGTAATTTGCCATAAAATATTGTCAGTGGCGAAGAGCACTGTCAAGACGAAACCGACTTTTATTAAATTTAATTCCGCTTTGCTAAAATTAACTACGTTATTCCTATTCGCATTTTGAGTCGAACGACTTTTGAGCTTGGATCTGAAAAAAAGAGTCTTCTATAACGACTGTAGTTGTTCCAGCAGCAACTATAGTTATCCAGCGACTATAGTTGCGTAGGATATAGTTGCCCGGAGACTATAATTCACACTACTGTCGTAGTTTCCAAAAACAGATGACGTAAAATAACAGCGACAGCAATACGCATACGCCATTGATGGCCGCCCAATAATAATGCAACCCCAGATCGTGATACAAATCCAAATCCGACATCTCCCACGACATCTTCAGCGGATTAAAGTATCCCCAATCGCCGGCGAAACTGTCCACCACCAGCACGTTAGCCAGTCCGATCGTCCACGCCAACGAGATATGGACGAGGGTTCGACAGCACGTGAACCATCTCCGCGAAAGCATCGGAAATAAAATCCCAGCCATTCTTACGAAAGCCATGAACGGATGTTGGATATAGCAATTGATGACGAAAAAATCGTTGACCGAGTCTATCCAATTCAATGTATAGTCGCCGAACAGGTGCCTCTGAAAAACTATAGTCGTCGTACTGTAGATGTATATGGACAGTACGCCGATATCGCCGAAGGCCAAACTGACGAACCACAGGTAGAAACTGTTCACTCGCCATAGTCGATGAATGAAAATAATTGAAACTATATACGAGTAAAAAGATATCAAGGCTATGCACAGGCATAGCAACAGTACGCCGACGGACCTGCGAATCGGATACGGTAGATAGTCGAAATTTTCATCCGACGAATTGTTCATGATGATGATGGCGTTGATGAAACGAGACGAGCACTCGGAATAAATCGCAGTCGGTGACTTTTTTTGCTTTTTTTGATTACTTTCTAGATTACATCGTTTTTAAAAACGCTTAAGTCGAAAGAGCAAATCGAACGTGAGTCTCGTCGTCGCTCTCGGTCCGTCGTTTCGAATGGCTACAAGAAAACGAGAAAATTGTTTTTACTCAACCTCACATTGATTGGCAACGTGAAAAAAAAAACTTTATTCCTAACAGTCAACGAGGAAATGTTGCCGATAAAGTCATCCAAAACAACAGCTGATTTCCTGAACAATAGTTCTTTTTGATTTTATTGCAAAATCGACACAATTAAATTAACTTAGCAGCTTGTGGAAAAAACAGATTTCACCGCCGTCCAGAGTTTTTTAGGCTTTTTTTACAAGCTAACTCGCAAAAAGTCGAATTTTTTTGATACTTACAAGAATTTTCCGAGAATTTCAGCTAGTAAAATTGGAAACAAGATTTAAACCTATAAACCTTCGTTCGCGGATGATTAAACTGAGTTTCTATGGAGGAAGAGGATTTCTATCTAAAAGTAGCGAGTGAAAAGGCCTCGCCATCTAAGCACACAAACATAGCTTGTGATCTACTAGAAACGCGAATAAAATGAGAATAAAGAAGAAGAAGAACCGAAACAATTCTAGATTTTTACCCAATTGAATACGTTTTAAGCAATTTTCGTTGCAAGTCTCATCACAAAAGCTTCGCGCGACGTGTTCTCTCGGTGCAATAATTGAAACGAAACGAAAAAAGTCGTCTCATTAATATTTTAACGAATAAAATCGAAATTAACCATCCGTCGCAATTTTTGCTACTTAAATTATTGAGTAACGTGCAAAAAAACGTTACCACCGAAAAAACGTCTTGATTGGACTGAACAATTAATTTTTAATCAATTTTTTTTGCAGAAGTATCTTGCGACGAAAATTTGCTAAAAAGAATGACAAAAATGAACAAAATATTGTCATTCCTGTAAAAATTATATTAACCTCAATTGAGTTGATGAATTTAAAATAAAATTTCAATGGTTTCCAGCAATTTATTTAAAAATAGTCAGTAAAATTTTATTCGACTATCAATCTTCAGTCCTCCAATGAATAAATACTTATTTTTATTATAATTATGACTTTTTCTCAAAGGAAATTTATTGGGAAAATGTGGTAAGTTATCCAAAAAGTAGTTAAAACATGAAAATTTTGTCAAAAATAGGAGAAATTTGGAAAAACTGAGAAAATATACAAATGTTATTTTTACATTTTTCTAATAAAAATTCATTTACCTTCATTTTTCGGCAGAAAATACAGTTTTTTTGGTTTCCTATGATTTTTAACAAATCATCAATTACTGCAAAATATCCATAAATGTAGTTAAACAGTGAAAATTTTGCCAAAAATTGGGAGAAATGGGAAAAAGTTCAAATTTTTCTAACAAAAACTTGAAATTTACCTACATTTTTGGCAGAAATAAACTTTGTTGTTAATCATGATTTTTAATAGTGACTGACCATCATGAAAAAACAATCTTTAGATTTCAAAAATATGTTGCAAATAAAAATTCTTATCCAGCGTTATTGAATAAATGCGTAATGGGACAATGACAAATTGTGATTCGTTTTACAGGAAAACACAATTTTTCATAGTTTCAAATTACTGCGCAAAATATTATCATTAAAAACGAACTTCTTGCTTGTTGCACGTTTTAAAAATGTGATTGATGTATAAATAAAAAAGAATAAAAATTTTCATTTTACTCAATTTTTTTGTTCATTTGTTGACAGAGTAATTGTTAAACAGAAAAAAATTTCAAAAAAATTCAATATTCTTTTTCACATGCCACATAAAAGAAGTCTATTTTCTCCACATTTTCTGCAAATATTTTCTCGCAATTATTCAGTTTTGTACCAAAATACAGGGTGCCCACAAAGAAACCCCCGGTGTTTGGAGCTAATTATCTCAAAAGTGAATAGTGCTAATTAGCTAAT
>JAQGBA010001993.1:0-10939 GCA_034698125.1 Prionchulus punctatus | reverse complement strand
TTGTGAATAAAACGGCTTCGACAAAGTTTTGGAAGCTCTGTCATAGTTCATTAAACGCAGAATTGAATTCTCTACAAAATGTATATCTCGGTTTTTTTCTAGCATTAACCGACATGGCTGTAGGGGTAGGGTCAATCATTACTGAACACCCTGTATGTTCTCTTTTTTTATACTTTTACCTTTTATATTAATGTTTTCGGCAAGTATCCTGCGAGAAGATGTAAGATAACCAGCTGGAATATCAGATCAGCTATTATACTGATAACAATTACACGAACTAAATTGACAGAAAAAATAACTTGCTTGATCATCACCAGACACGCACAAATATCTTATTTTAATACTTGTTTGTTAGGGGTATGTTAATGCACAAGCTTTGTTAACACAAACCACCCAGGGTACCCCGCCTGACTACTGTTATTCAATCACTTGTTATTAGACATAATAATAATAATAATAATAATAATAATATTTTATTTCTTATCGGAATATGGAACTTATGGAGAAATTGCTGATAACGATGATTCACTAAACTTTTGGACAACATTTAACAAACGTTTTTCATAATTTATCAATACAAGTAACAATTGATAAAAGTTGGAAAAAGAGTGTAACTTGATTGGTTGTTTATTTTCCCAAACTTGATTGATTAATTCGTCAATGTTCAAGAACCCCGGGAAAGCTTGGCAAGACATTAAATCGATTTTAGGCATCGGTAAGGTATGTGCGGGAATTCAAAATAGCGGATCACTATCTTGGAAACTAATGGAAGCGACCATCGAATTCAAGGAACACTTTTATTTGCACTTCTATTACTGCAGAACAATTTATATACTGGAAGTAAAGTCTGAATTCTTCCTCTGCCATTTCGAAACTTTATTGGTATAAGGAGCTCGTAAGACGATTGCAACTGTAAATTAGCATTGGAAATGCAAAGGCTAAAAATTTGCCCGGGAAGAGATAAAAAAAATACACCGTTAGCTGAGCAACATTTTTGCAAAATTTAGCGAATTTAGAGAAGAGACAATAGAGAAAATAGAGAAAATTTAGAGAAGTGAATATAAAACAGAGCACTTACTAGTAGACTATTCAGTTCGGTCTGCGTATGCAATATGAATTTAAAAGACACATTTCTTATTACATGTAAACATCGCATAAGCTCTGGCAAAACGTTTCGGTATAGCAGCGCATGTTTTTAGCTTGCGCGGATTCTTTGCAGGTGATTGGCTGGAGAAAGCTAGTTCCATAGTTCCATGTAGTTGTCAAACTATAGTCACTTCTCAACTACAGTAAGTTATAAGTTTCGAGGGTCAAAAGAGTTTGCTACTACAAACTGCTGACAAAAACATCAATTGATTTGATTCAAATTGTCTCTTATCAAAATTAATACTTAGATATTTCTTTTTCTTTCGATTTTCTTCTTTAAACAACTTGAAATTTGCTTCGTCAGACTCATTTAGCGTTCCGAAAGCAATTCCCTGAAAGGTTTTGCATTCCGCGATGGCATCGAATATTTTGTAATCACAAAAAATTTGTTGATAGCGATCAAGTTTTAATGATTTTAACTTGGCATTTCTGAATATGTCGACCAAATATTTAAATGTTTCACTGGTGAAAGGCGATGTCGAAAGTTTCAAGTAGCATGGAATTTCGGTAAAATGTCTAAATAGTTTTGGGATATTGTCCATCGCACATTTTACTTCGAAATTAAATGAAGATAAACTTTGCAATCCACTGGCGAATGAAGTGTCCAACGCACGAATTTCCAGCGATGTTAGTTCATGTTGAAAGTGTAGTGATAAATAGTTTAAGTTAATCAAATGTTTCAAAGTGCTAAATATTCCCTCATAGTTTAAATTTTTGGAATAATCGCGAATTTCAAGTGTTGTCAGTGAATTGTGTAGGAGTGGATTGTTTTGAAAATTCATCATCCAGTCACTTTCGGCATTGAAACCTTGTGAGAATGTTTCCAAATCTGGGCTAGTTGCCAAATAAAATTTTTCTAACGATGCAATTTCTAAGTACGAAGGATAAAAAGCTGTCTCCTGACAGACCACAGTCCCACATATGAAATAGTTTCAACAGTAATTGTGGTACACTGTCGCCACTGTCATTTTCTGTATTAAATTCGTCAAATGGGCATGAATAAAAAGATATTTCCTGAATTTTGTTATATTGTGTAAAAAATTCTTTTGGACACATTTTGAATGAACAGCTGCTTAAGCATAGTTTTCTTACGTTTTGTAAATTTTGAAACAATTTTCCCATTTCAAAATGCGCCTTAGATAAAGTGATCTTATTGGATCCTTCTTTAAATTTAAAGATAATTTTGTCCATAATTTTGCATTGGTCGTCGACTGAATGCGATGAAAAGCTTAAGGAACTTCCAGTGTGAACACGTGTTGACAAATTGTCGTAGTTATCAAAGCATGGCACATATTCATCAAAATCGTTCCATAAAAGTAATTTATAGTCCAAGCTTAAATAGCTTAAGAAACGTGAAAATGACTTAGTATAATCCACAATACCTCCTTTTGGTGTTGCCAGTATAATAGTCCTCATCCAATCAAACGTTTCAATCACAAGTGATGAATGATAGTTCTTCATCCAAAAATATGCAGCACAATATTCGGCGATTGTTTGATGTGCAAATACTAAATTTTCTTTGTTGCTAGATGGTAAAATTAATCCAGCATTTTTTGCAATAAGCATAAATTCAGTTGAAATGTTCGTATAACCAACCATGAATTCATAAAATTGACGAAATTTATGCTCAATAAAACGAAATTTATACTGTGCAGCTTGTCCCAGTGACATTATTAAATTGTGATTGTTAAACTCAAATACATTTTGATTCGAATCGCGATAACGACGGATAGCAAAATCGACAAATTGTTGTATTGCTTCACATATATTTTGACAGCCGATTGCACTTTCATTTTGAGTTATTCCAAAAATGGTATTAAACAATGGCACACTTAAAAGGCTAAGTAAATCTTTGTCAATTTTTACTTCAATTGCAGCAAATTTTGCCAGTTGTTCATTGACACCTTTCTCAGTGAATCCTTTTAGTTCGATGCGAAGATGTCTTCGCGAAATATCATCAAGTTTTTTAAGTTTTTCACATGGTCTGGATGTAACAATGACGTGGCTAAGATTTGTTCCTCGACCATAAATTAATTTTTCGACATCCTCGCAGAAATCATAGCGCAGTTCATCCAACCCATCAAATATAAAGATTGATTTTTCCAAATTAGATCCTCCATCTAACCATTGCATAATCACGGATAAGTCTTTGGGGGCAAAACATTTTGCCAGTAAATTTTTCAATGTTCTTGAATGACACTCATCAACTTCACCAAGGCGAAATACAAACAGAAAAGTAAACTTTTTCGTCCAACCAGCATGTCCCTCGACCCAGCATCGAGCCATCTCGTGGACAAATGTTGATTTGCCGTATCCAGCATCGGCTGTAATGATAATTCGTTTGTAGCCGCATGAAAAAATATCATCGAAATTTTCCAACTTCTTTCCAATTTGTTGATGTTTTTCGTTTGAAATGACAATATTTTGATTGTAAAAAGTGTCCATATTCAGAATACCACGAACGTCAAATCTTCTCCAGTATGCTTCGATCGCTTCTAAATCTTCGTTGTAATAACTTTTTAAGCGATCACACACACTTTTTATCATTGGCTCCACTAAAAATCATAAAAACTGTGTTCATAGAATAAGAATTATATAGCAAAATATTTGTTTCTTACAGAATGTTGCATGGCTTGCCCCTAATTCAACTGGGGAATACCAGATCAAGTTATCGTTTCCAAATTCTGCTAATTTATTTTGAATCAAATTCAACAAATCTCTGTAGCTGCTTTCGTGACAAAATTTTTGCAAAGAAATAAAAACGTTTTCTGTCTTGGCGTAGAGTAATGCAAAACAAGCCTTTGAAAATAAAGAACAATTATAGTTATCAACAATATTAACGAAATCTTGACATTTTCTTACCAAAATCCGATCTGTATTTGTAATTCGGTTTTTAATCAAACCAACTTCATCCACAGTTAAAAGATTATTTGCTTGAAGTTTTGGATATAACAACTGGGGATCGACTTGAAATTCGACAAATTTTGTTCTAATTTCATTCAGCAACTGACATAGTTCAAATTTCATTTTTCCAACTATCTGCTAAGTCCCTTCTAAAAGTTGGACAAGTTACAGCCGTAAAAGTAACAACTTTATGCAGGAAAGGGAACGTGATGTTTGCAAATTTTAAAGATCTGATTGTATTTGAAGACTATTATCTCGCTTTATTCGACAGTTTATATCGGTAAAGCAAAAGTACCTGCGATCAATCGCTTTTCGTTATCAAATCGTGACTAGCTTCATTACCCATCTGCGTTAAGATGTAAAACTTTTGCGTGAATATGTTTTTTACAGTGGTCAAGACGGCATGCGCGCATGATCTTCCAAATTTTCCTTATAAGTTTTTACTTGTTGCACACGGAATAAGTTTTTGGGACTCAAATTTGAAATGCACCATAGTTGCGAGTTACCTTTAGTCGCTCGGGGACTATAGTTCACATCAATCCGCACAAAATGTCGTTCGATCGTGACCATAGATAACTTTTTTGCAATGATCTTTAGTCACGAGTCAACTAACGTCTTACAGTAACTACAGTCCACATACTGTAGCACGTTGGGAGGGAAAGAAGCATAAAAACTAGATTATTTGAAAATCATGTAATCTAGTAAAGGTTGACAACTTTCGCTCACAGCCCCATTCTTCTACATAGCCGCGAAAGTCCTTCGAACTAAGAAAAGTCATAAACGTGCCCTTAGTTGAATTTACTTCCCATCTATAGGTGAAAGCTTTCTTGATTTTCCTTTCGGTTTTTTTGTCGGCGTGTCTCTTCATCTATAGTCCAACTTTAGTTGTATATAGTTTTAATTACAGATAAAATCAACGTTGCAATTTATCTTTTTTATCTTTCTTTGAATATTATCACTGTGTATATCAAGGTGTATCGACACTATGTTCTGCAGTTTCTTTAAGAGTTATTTTCTGTAAATAGAAAAAACTTCTTTATTAGAAAGGTATTATGATATTTGTGAAAATTCAACAACAATTTCTGTTTTCATGTTCATTGAACTGAATTTATTTGAGCATATGATAATTAACAATTTGGTGCTAAAATTTCAACATGAACTAAAATCGCTGGAAGATTGAAAATTTATTTGTTAGAATTCAAAGTAAAACATACGATGGACAATATTGGACAATATTGAAACTATTCAGACATTTTAATGATATTCCGTGTTCAATAGCTTTGAAAACTTCGACATCGACTTTCTCCCATGATACATTGAAATACTTAGACAATAATGTCGCGTTAGATATATTAAATCTTGACGACTATTAACACATTTTTAATGATTGAGAAATATTCAACTCCATTGCAGAATGCAAAAAATGCAGAAAATTATTTTTGAGAAGGTAAATCTGTCTGACGAAGCCAATTACAAGTTGTTTAAAGAAGAAATTTTAAAGAAAAAGCTTTTGATCCATCAAACAATGTTCATTCTTGCAACAAATGTAACATGTAAACGATTAAACTTACGGCTCTTACAACAGGTTTCACGATTCTGCGACGAGCTAATGTCGCTATTGTATGAAATATAACTTAATGAAACCTTCAATAATTATCACTACAGTAGGAACCACGTTTGCGTCCCGCCGTTTAATATTTCTATAAGAAATGAGATTCATTTGCTAAACTGTTGCTGCGGTTGTTAATAGAAGACTGGCAACATTTCAATCAATGACTATTTTTATTTATTTTAATTAATTCCCATGCTATTTTTAAGGGGCTGGACTATAGTTGATAATATCGAGAACGCAGTAATGAAAGTATCCAATAACAGTGACCAGTCTTTTAACGGAGGCATACGGTGCCAGAAGACAAATGACATTATGTTACATTTTTCGACTCCAATCTCCCCTTGAGTGTCATACATTACTATTCTACCGTGGTATCCATTTCAGATTGCACGCAAAAATTGAAGAGATGTTTTGCAATGCAATTGTTTTGAAAGATAAAATGATATTAGTTGTTTTCATATGCATCCGACCAGCACCAACAACTTATATTTTTCCGAGATATAAAAGATTCGGATGTATTTGGAATGTAACTATGATCTGAAGATGGATGCATTTGTATTGGATGGATTTTATGGACAAATACTTCCGCCTGCAGTGCAAGTGGAAAATTCAAGAGTTACTGTCGTAGACAAGGCGGAAACAGTTTTACAACAGAAAGTAAATAACAACATACAGTATTTATTAAAAAGTAGATAAATCCCTGTGTTTTAAGAATTTAATTGGAAATAAGTTTGGATCATTACTAGAATGGTTCAATATAGACACAGGAAAGTTTAAAAGTTAGCGGGAGGTAATACCTATAGGGATAATCGATTACAATCGAGTTGCTCGGTAGAGCAACCACCACTAGTTAAAGGATTGAAATCAGTAAAGCTGCAAAAAATTTGGGAGAAAAGGGAAACTCCAACAGGTACGATTAGGTGGAATGGGAAATATGAAATTAGAGAGGAAGAGTGGAAGGAAATATGGATGTTGCTGAGGAGATTAGGTTTACCAAACAATGTACTTATTTGTTTCAATACAAGGCATCACATCACATTATTGTAACACAAGGGAGTTAGAGAAATATGGAATAAAAGAATCCAACCTATATGTGGAATGTGGTGAGGAGAGTCATGTTTCACATACATTGATAAGATGCCAGCCAGTCAAGAAATTTTGGGAGGATTTAAGGAACACATAGATAAGCTAGAAAAGGTTGAAGTAACAATGTAAGTGAGAAATATTTTGTTTGGGTGTGCAAACACTGAAGTCAAGGATAGGAGAGAAAGAAATATATTGAATACACTGGTGGTAGTATGAAAACATTTTATAAATATTCAATACTGTAAGGAGAAGTGAGTGCCAATTTTATTATTTCTGATTTTCTTGAAAAGTTACTTGGAAAAACAGTAAGGATAAGGGAGTATAAGAATAAAAAAGAGGAATTCGAAAGGTACTGGAAGAAGTGGATTTAGTATTCAGGAAGATTTTCAATCATATCTGAAGGAAGGGAATAATAAAACAAGTGGCAACCAACCCTTTCATGTTTTGTTTTTTCAACAGCCCCTTTTTTGTAATTTGCCGCTATTTCATTTTAGAAAATAAAAAATAGTTGGACTAACGGCGTTTGGCCGAAAATCGAAAGGCGGCTTAGAAACTAACAGGGGCAGAAATACAGAAACACGAGAGTCACTCGCTACCCTTTTAGCGGAGTGGGTTATAAATCCCACGTCTGCACTTGTGAAAAATAAACCAGGCACAAATTTTGTTGTTCTGAGATAGGCATTTTAACCAGCAGTTAAAAGTTTAATTTACATGAAAATAAAATGAACTTAATAAATAAAAATTTTATAATATAATGTGGCCAAACTCTAGAATCCGCCTTAGTGAAGTGTGGAGGTCTTAATGGGCGTGCTCATGCCTGAAGTTGAAATGACGCTGACAGAAGGACTTGAACTTAACCAACTTTGTAAAGAAAGAATTTGTACAACAATATTTCCTTGTTTTTGTTATGAGGTGTTGTAATTAGGTGACATTGTTTATATTTTGTTTCCCTTTCAGGTTTGATTTTTGTTACTTATATGTTGTGTAATTATGTCATGTATTAATACTGTAAGTCGTTTAGTCATTTCAGTCGGTCAGGGGAGTAGATGGGGGGTTCGTCTGTAGCGGACGACGTCAGGTCAACGACAGATTTGTTTAACATGGACAAGGGTCAGCGAGTAACCCGCCGAAGTGAGGTTTCACGAAATGGTGACCTCTGAACCAAATTAGGCGCAAACACAGGTTTTGGACATTGAGTGCCCACCTCGTGACGATTTCCAGCTAGAATACACGCGTACGTGCTGGTAATTGAAACGAAACTGTTTGAGGGCAACGGAAATTCAAGGACGTTGATCCGATCCGATTACAGGTTTTTTTCGTGAGACGACTTTTGTGCAGATCTATTGAAGTATTAATTTTGCAAGTTTTACTTTTGTGTCATTTTAATAATCTGATTGGCAGGTTTTTCTCGTTATATTTTTTCAAAAATTGCAATACCTTTTTGATTACTCAGATAAAATTTGATGTACTGTTCATATAATTGAAACAAATTAATTTTTTAGTCGTTGCATAATTTAAAAAATGTACAACTCAAGTAGCTTACACGATGTCAAAATATTTATGACCTAGAGTTAACCCAGAAAACCGTCCGATGGCTGGTTGGACAGCCAGGTCAAGTCTAAGATTTTTTGCCCCCCCCCCCCACCAAATGAAAAATTTTGAAATCATCATCCGTGTGATATTTAGATTTTACTTATTACATGATTATATTTACATTTTCCACATGCCGATTCATCTAATTCGACGATATAACCCTCGCCACTAATTTTCTTTCCATTTTCTTCCATTGACATGGCCGTCATGTCTCGGAAATTGTTAGTGATAATGCTATCATATTGCAACAAATGCTAACTTCCTGATGAATGACATTAATTGGATATCGATTAATCCAACAAACTAAAACTTCTGCTATTTTTTTCTAATCAAACTTTGCAAATATTGCACCATTTCGAACCGATACTTTTTTCTACAATTTCGATTCTTACAATGCCAAACTTTCTATACTTTTATACTCTAAACTTTTTATATCATGATGCAAGAATGAATCGAAATGACGGACAAGGATGGACCCCAGGTGTTTACCCATCACCCAATCCTGTAGCGAAATTTAAATGGTCTCCTATTCAATAAAAAGATGAGGGCTGTTATTTTTTCAAATTAGCTTGTTTCGAAAAATTTTATAAAATGTTAGTTTTCAAGCGCAAAACGACTGTAAAAGCAAGGTAAAACAAAACAAAAAACTTTTGCACAAAGTTTTACTTTTACGACGTTTTCCATCGCCTTCACTGCGATTTTCACCTGGAATTTAAAAAAACCCATGAGCATCGAAGCTGTAAAATTTGCAATGTGCCACTTACGACGATCTTTGGTTTTCCCTGCAGGAGGGGCATCTCCTAAGAAGAGAGTTAAATAAAAATCGTATAGACTACAGTTCTTTCACCACTGAAAGAGATTACCATAAGAATGACCTATCTTTTTTTGAATATTATCACTATGTGTATATCCAGTAGTTTTTAACTGTGTGTGCGTTATTTTCGTTATTTGGTTATTTTATTCGCAGCCTGGAAATTTTCATCGATTGTTTGTTCAAAGTTTGGTTACATTTTTGATTTTTAAAAAAAAATACGATAAGTCGAATTCAAAGCTGGCTTATCTGGAGATACATGCGCCTGGGGTCGACAGAAAATGAATGATGGCTGTACGACGATCTGATCCCCAAATATAGTGATCGCAAAAGGGTATACTGGATCAGTGACTCCCAGTTGTTCAACCTCGATGCTTTATTAGTTGTGAAATATCCTCCCTCCTGCATTGTGCCATTTGTGTAATGGCCCCTATGTGGCATTCGTGATTATTCGAAGTTGAAATTGAAAACTGACAACGCTTTGCATTATACATAAATATTTTTGTTTTGAGACAACATTCAAAGGTGTATCGACACCATGTTCTGCAGTTTTTTTAAAAGTTATTTTCTGTAAATAGAAAAAACTTCTTTATAAGAAAGGTCACGTTTGATATTTGTGAAAATTCAACAAAAATTTCTGTTTTCAGTTTCATTGAATTGAATTTTTTTTTGAATTTGAACATATGACAATTAACAATTTACATCTAGAATTCCAACAGGAACTAATGTTGCTGGAAAAATGAAAAGGTTTCATTTGTCAGAATTCAAAGTAAAACATGCAAGGACAATATATCAGAGCTATTCAGACATTTTACTGATATTCTGGGTTCAATAGCTTCAAAAAATTTGACATCGACTTTCTCCCCTGCACGCCCATTCAAATTGATCCTGAACCTGTGCATTAATTGGTTAATTATGACGTCAGGGGGCGTTCCAAATTATGCAACATGTGGTATAATTTGGATACAGTAGCTATACGGTAGCTCTACAGTAGCCAGGCGCTAATTTATGTGTGCCCGCAGTCAAAGTCTTTTAATTAATTATTTTAATTAAAAATGTCGATTTTTCCCACTAAATATGATAAGACCCGACGCGAGAAATTCAAATTTGCATGGATTATCGGTAAAAACACAAAACTGGGAGAGATTTCCTTGGTCGAAAAATTCTGCAAATTGTTAAACTTGGCTCGAAAATGAATCCTCGTGTTGTTTCCATCGTTATTATTGTATTATGCAAATAAAAAAAGATTATTCACGCCTTATTAATCTTGTTTATTCCTCCGATGCGAAAGTCCGGAAAAAATAGAAGGAATTTCGTTTCGTTTGTCCAATGAAAATCCGTCGATTCCTCGCCAGACAGCTTGACGCAGCGGTGTATCAAAGATTTGCTTGTTTTTTTTAACCAACTACCGATTATACGTTTTTAATCGTCTTCCCGCTCATTTTCGTAACACGTGCGAAAACAAGTTTTTTTCAATTTAGCCACGATTTTATGCTGTACGTCGATCATCGCATTGTGGAGTTGCTTTTTTATGTAAAAATTCGCCACATGGAGACGCGACGTCCCCCCCCCCCACCCATGTACGAGTACTGAAATCAATGAATCAACGTCTGCGAGCAGTTTTTTTTGTTTACTGCGAAGCTTGCTAACGGCTGGTTTACTAAAACACCAGCGCTACTTCACTGACGAGGGAAGTACTTTAGGTGCAATTCGAGTTGTGCGAAATGATGTGGTGCAAAAGATAGTACACCTATGGGTTACTATAGGCAATTGCGGTAACTTTTGCC
>JAQGBA010001992.1:0-10945 GCA_034698125.1 Prionchulus punctatus | reverse complement strand
AAATTTGGCGTGCCTCTTTAGCGCACAATGCTTTATGTTTCCTGCAAATTTCATTTTAAAATACGTGCCAGTTAAAACATGGTGTGCAGTTAAAGTTATTCCAGAATTTTAGTTGCCACCCGTTATCATCACACCAGCCATTGAAATATGATTATTTGACCAATAAAAAACTTGTTCCAAGTGACCATTGTAAAGTCAACTGCAAAAATATTAATCGGTCAGCTGGTTGGAATCGAAACTTGTTGAACGTATTTCTCTCTTACAGATGTCAACAGTTGGAAGTGTTGGCTTGTTTGTAGACATTTCTGTCCCAAACTTACAGCAATGTTCGTAGCTTCCACCTCGGTTCCACAAAAGCCAAAAACATATTTTAAGATGTAATACAGGCCCAAATATTTCTGATACCTGTGTCACAAGGCTGATTGCCAAGTAACACAATGCAATTATTGCTTATCGAATGATGAAATACCGGTCCACATGATTAGAATGCTTGTGTATAGAAATCCTTGTTGAAAAATTTTGATTTCAGTTGTGGTCAAAACAAACAAGAATTGATTACTAAGTAACTGACTCTCCGAGCTCGGTGTGAAAGTGGAACGATCATACACAACCTTTTTCTAGTTTATGAGACAGTCCAATTTGTAGCAGAAGCCTTCGCCGAAATAATGATAAATATAACAATAATTTGCATGAATGTGAAGTGCAAATGTGTCAACACAGCGAAAGGTGAACCTAAAAGAATATCATTTTGGCAATTTTTATGCATTTACAGGGTGCCAACAAAGTTCTAATTCTTGGTGGCTAATTTTCTTTGCGTTTGACTTCTGTCTACGATTCTGGTTTATCTTGAAGGCCCACTTTTGCCCAGTTTGTGTACAAAAAATCTTCTGATTTCTTAGAATGGTTCTGGAGTTATGGACAAAAAGATTGCTCGTATTTTAATCAAAAATCATTTCGACCTTGGTTTGTCAACAGCTGATATTGTTCGACTGGCACAGCCCCGCATGAAATATTGAAAGATTTCGTCTATCGCACAGCCAGGCGATTGAAGAAGACCGGCAGCGCCAATGACTGCAGAAGGAGTGGTCGACCTCGCAAGGTTCATATGCCAGCTCGAATCAAACGGATCTGGGAAAAGATTTTGTAATAATGTAATACAACCTTGTAATAATGTTTCCAAATTTGATTTAAAATGTTTCCAACCTGATGCAATTTCTGAGAACGAAAGATAAAAAGGTGTCTGGGTAGGGTTTCATTAAGCGTTTTTACTATTGCAAACTTGTAAAACAGCGAAATTTACGATTACAGTGTTGCTGCAAACATTCGAAGCATTAAGCTTTTAATGCATGCTAGATCGTTGAGAGTGTATGCACATGTGTCGAAGAAGCTAATGTTCATGTTAAAATGTGGTTGAAAGTAATTATCAAAGTTCGCATAGATCGCGCGAGTGATGCAATTGCATTTGAAAGCAATGAGTTTCGCGAAGCAAAGTTGAATGCGTAAGTTCTTGAAACCTACACTCTATTTCCAATGTAATAGTTTTGGCTGATGAGCAAGAGCTCGACAGGTACACGGATCCTAAATAATTAGCTATTCTATAGCTAAACCATAGTTGGTGCTATAGTTTGAGAACTAATTATTTGAGTCACAGAATTACCAGAAGAATAGTCTCATTTCAGGAGATGACAACAGTTTTTGTATGTGTCCCAAGGGTACGCCTCGTGCTGGTCTTGCCAACGTGTCCAACGTGCAGTCAATGAGTCTTCGGTGAGTGAGATGGGCGGTGGAAACGGGTACACACTATTGTTGCATTTTGCCGAAATATAATAATTGAAAACCCGGGCACCGAAGTAAGTTTCGAGTATTGTTTTGTTTTCTAAGTTTTGTTTTATTCATCGAAATATTTAGGTAAATTGTTAGAGCGAGGAAGCGTTCTGTGAGGCGGAACGATTGAAAAAACGTAGGATTTGCGTGCTCGCACGCCGAGTTAGGTCTTTAAAATTGTCTGCGCATAACGATATGCTACAGATTTCGTGAATTCTGCACGATAAACGCCAGTATAATGTGTTGCTGGCTTTGTTCGTTTCAGGCGCAAAAGTTGCCGGATGCAAGAATGTTTTTTCGATGCGGCGCATGTAATTTCTCAAATAGAAACCAGCATCAATTTTTTCACTCTAGCCCCCTATCTGCAATCGATAAACCTATGGAGACGTTCAGATAATACATGATCTTTCGTTCCCATTGGGTTGTTCTTAACAAATTTATTCCGCACTCAGTTGCTCCTGTTCAATATCCAACAATTCGACGATGCTATATTCATGGTTCAATCAGCTGGCCACAACTATTTTTATGTGTGTTTAATGTGATCTAAAAGATGCCTACAAGTTTGTAAATGTCAGCCCTACCGATTGACATTTATTGGGTTTCCGTTCAGCGCTCCCTGGTCCTAATGTGCAGCAACTTTTCTTTCAAACAATGTTATTGTTCGGTTTGAGGACTGCTTGTTCAGAGTTCGAAAAAGTTTCGTCCAATATACATTTAATTCTTGAAAACTGTGGGGTTTTTCAATGCATATTTTATTTAATTTATACACTAGTTTGCCTATGTGACTCGGTCTAAGACAATTCTTCCCGCACAATTCTTCCTGCACAATTTTTCCCACACAATTCTTCCCACACAATTCTTCCCATGCACAATTCTTCCTGTGCACAATTCTTCCCGCGCACAATTCTTCAATTTCAATTTCAATTCAATTCTCAAAATTTCTTCCGACTGACACCGACCTTGATGAATTTTCTATTGTCGGATGGGAGTGTCGAACTGTCAACAACCATGTATTGACAAGTTTGTGGATATGGGGTCTTTGTAAATAATGTGTACTCGTGGAAAAGGTAAAAGGGGATAATGCGCTTCTTCACCTCAAAACGTGACAGGGTGGAAATTTTGTGAAGACTGAGTACATTTACTTAAAACTTAGATGGCGTCGATTAAGGGCAAATGTTTTATTAGTGCTATGGCCCAAAATCAGAAAGGTGCTTATAAGATAAAAATAATAATTTAAAAAAAACATGATTGCTGGTTACACGGTTAAAATAACATTTGTTAATTCAAAAACATGTTGTGCCCTAATATTTATGTGGCAAATCGGTAACACATACATGATTATAAAAAATTAAGTACGACTTTTATTCTAAATAAACTGATTTTAGTTAAATAAAGTGTTCTACTTTTGAATTTATTTACCCCTTGTCAGTCAGAATATGTTACAAGCAGGGTGATGTTCTGTTCATAGTGAATGTCACACCGCAAAGGTTCAGTGGTTTTTAGGGGTTTTGGATGGGGAACGTTCCAAATAGAAGTGTGAAAGAGGATGTCATTTAGGCAATAGCGGAAACAGTAGAGATTAGGTAACGTGACCAAAGAGAAAAACAATAAATTTTAATAAAAGTCTGCATTCTATGTTGGAGTCTTCGTCATGCGAAATTTTGGTGTTGTAGCAAACCCCTGCCAGGCGAGGCGAAGCGGCGGAGTGGAGCGAAGCTGCTGAGGCGAGCCAAGCCCAACTCACGTCAAAGAATGTTAACTCCACAGAGCTATACATTCAACAATGCAAATTGTTTTCCAGTGAACATGTCAAACTTTCTGACTGTTGTCTATTTTTATTAAAGGCAACTTATAGAAGTGTATTGTCAAACCACATGATAACGCTATGTTTGGTAAAGTTTGCGTGATAAAAAATTGGCTTATTGTATTGGTTTAATTACCAGCTTCCAACACCTAAACATTCTAAGTTTATTACATGGCGGTTCAAAAAATTTCTTTCTGTCAAAATAAAATGCCTAGGGAGATGGACGGCAGTCCGCTTAGTTTTCCCTAGGCTGAGCAAAGCTCACCTTGGGTTAGACTATCGAAATTCATGCCACAAAAAAGTGTTACCATGTGGGAATGCTCTGTTTTCATCAAATTTTTTTGCACAGGAATGGTTAGGCGGTTTGCGTTAAAATTTTAATATGTTATAGCTAACAGTATTGTCCATCTTTATGCAAAAGTGTTTGACTTCAAAGTGAGAAATAATGGTAATTAAGTGTAAAGCGTAACAAAAAATGCAATTAGATATATTCAACAACCATACAATAATATTTGCTAATTCAACAACATGTTGTGCCCTACTATTTATGCGACAAATTGGTAACACCTGCATGATTATAAAAAAATCAAACACTTTTATTCTACATAAACTGATTTTAATTAAATAAAGCGCTATACTTTTAAATTTATTCTACCCCTCGTAATCGATGACTCAAGAGATGTTACAACATGGGGAAATGTTCTGTTCGTAGTAAATTTCATGCCGCAAAAGGTTCAGTGTTTGTAGGGGTGTTGAAAGGAACATTCTGAATGGAATTTTGAAAGATGACATCATTTATTAGGCAGTAGAGGTAACGTGACCAAAGAAAAAACTTTAGAGATCTTTGTCATACGAAACTTGGTGTTGTAGCACAACCCTGCAAGGCGAGCGGAGCGGAGCCGCTGAGGCGAGGCGAGTCGAGCTTACGTCAAAGAGATTTGCATGCAAAAATGCCCTCCACCAAATTGTTTTCCAGTGAACGTGCCAAACCTTTCCGACCGTTACCTATTCTTATTAAAGGCAACTTATGCCAGCATGTTTCAGTATACTGTACTGTACTGAATGTAAAAAAGTTTGGGTCATACTGTACTGTGCTGTACTGAAACTCAAAAGTTATACTGGAACATGCTGGTGTCAAACGGGTCTATGTCAATTCATCGTAGCTAATTCGTCATAAGTCAATTCGTCGTACTGGTCAATTCGTCATACTGGTCAATTTGTCGTAGATTATAGTTATAGATACTTGTTACTAAAATTAAATTTATTAGTACTAAAGGAGGAAGATGAATGCTTTAAGTCAAGATAAATAAATGCAAAAAAAGTTAAGACAAACAAGATACAATCATATGAAAAAGTTAAGCCAAATTATGGGCGATCCCACGCAAATACCCCAATTCTTCCATTTTTCCAAACTTTAAAACAACATTTTTAATGCGAGCATCCAAATCAACATATTTTTTCTTTCATGCTTCATGTTGTCCAGCGATCAGCTTTCAATATATCTTTCGAAGTAACTTTGTTCTTCTTGAAACTTTTTGATCAGGCGCCAAATGGACGGGTGATTGCAAGCAACAGCGCAATGGAACCAATGGTGCCATGCTTCCACAGAACTATTTGAACGTGGTAGATCGTTTAAAACTTGTTCATAATTGTTCCATAAAGCAACCGGCAACAGTGGGTTTGCTCGACGAGTTCTGCGCAATCTACCATTATATGTATCTTCAAAGTACTCAGCTATTGGAACAGCTTCCAACGGGAAATCATCCATGAGTGTTTCGAAATAGTTTGCGACATTGTTTTCAGGAACAAATGACAGTGCACTTAACATTTTTAATCGAAGCATAAAATCGACATCATTGGCGTAACGCTGTTGCAAACCAGAATCTTGTACTCGATGAAAGATGCTTTGCGATAAATGAAATAAGCACCCATGGATTTTTGCATTCGGATAGACTTCTTTAAAGGCGTTCATCGCAGCTAACTCGAAATCACAGACTATCGTTTGTGATTAGCGTT
Organism: Prionchulus punctatus; assembly: GCA_034698125.1. Taxonomy (NCBI): domain Eukaryota; kingdom Metazoa; phylum Nematoda; class Enoplea; order Mononchida; family Mononchidae; genus Prionchulus; species Prionchulus punctatus. Next base: position 5,301 of record JAQGBA010001992.1, on the reverse strand, counting down.
TAAAATATTTCCAGAAATAATTTCTTTGGAACCGGTTTTATATTGCAAGAAATAATTTCTTTTGTTATTTCTATGTTTATTTCCAGAAGATCTGCAATATAAAACCAGTTCCAAAGAAATTATTTCTGGAAATATTTTAAACGCTATTTGTGATTCAGGAAGATGATGTAGACGAACTACAGATTCTAAAAAGCATATATAAGTTTCTTGTCTTTTATCTGGTAGCAAGCCGTAGACAAGAGGAATACAACTATTGTTAACAAAACCATGCAATGTATAAACCTGATAAAATAATGTTGGTGACACCTTGAAAGTTCCATCGGCGTACCAGTTTTGGATTTGTTTCAAAAGCTGAAGATTGCGATCAGTTGAGAAAATCAAAATATGTTGTGGTCCGGGTCCAGAATCATAAAGTAAAAAGGCTGTTCCGTCTGACAAGTTACAGTACTCATCCGGAAGTTCTAAATCCATCAAATTTTGGGGCTGAGGTGGCGCATTACCTTGGCACTGGCGAAGAACAGTATGCTTCAGGCACGATAATCGAGGTAAAGCAGGGGCAGATGCTACTGATACGGTATTAATAGCGGATGAAACAATTGCATGAGTTGATGCTTGCGTTGTTAAACTGTCTTTCTTAATTATATTAATTGCTCCGACTACTTCCGTTTTTCGAGCATCAGGTGCATGCATATGTTCAGATCGAACATCAACGTCATCGCCATCTTCTGCATTAATATGCGTGTGCGCTTGAGCTTTACATGTGCTTCTATTTTCACATTTCCAGTATGTTTTTTCACCCAAATCGTAATCTTTTACATAAGCATAACCATTAAAAAATAATGTTTTTCATTCTTTTTCTGACAATAGAAAGCGAGCCATTGCAGTTCAAATGCAAGGAAAAATACAATTCAACTTAAAAAAATTTGAGTTTGACCTGACCTGTCAAAATATGTGCAAGTGGACTGATCTAAGAATGATTGAACCTGCGGCTCATCTAACCCTAAGTTACCAAAACGACGAATTGACCTGTATGACGAATTGACCTGTACGACGAACTGACTTACGACGAATTGACTATGACGAATTGACTTACAACGAATTGACTATGACGAATTGACGTACGACGAATTGACGTACGACGAATTAGTTTACGACGAATTGACAGGATCCCGTGTCAAACATATGCTTTTAAAGCTATGTTTATGCTATAAAGCTATCATATGAAGCTATTACTATTTCGTAAGTATGTGTGATAAAAATTTGATTATTGTATTGGTTGAACTACCAGCTTCCATCGCCTAAACATTTTAGCTCCACAATATGTAGCCCAAATAAAAATGCCTAGGGAGACGGACCTCAGTCCGCTTAGTTTTATTACTCACGATTTGAATAAATGAGTAATATCATAAGTGTTGGTTTGTCTCACGTACATCAAAAGTAACGCTAGTAGAAAGCCTATGTTAACAGGCTTTAATAGGCGCAACTTTTGTTACAAGCTTAAAAGATGCCAGTTACACATTATTTACAAAACAGTTCATCGAATGACTTAATCTTGCCAGCCATTGCTTGTTTTGTTCAACTAAAAATTATGATGCATCATCCATACTTTGTACATTGAACAAAGCAAATCTTATCTATTTTTAGTCAAACAATATTTTTTGGTTTTCTGTTTTACCTGAAGCAGCTTCACTCAAATTTTACTTGAAAGTATTTTATTCACATACATTTTATATACGCTTTCGCTGGGCATCAGCTTTTGTGACCGTACATTGTTGTTGTTTTATCAATTTTGATATTTCCTTTTAAGACTAAATGAAATTTGCATTAGCATCGAGTGTTTTGTTATTTATTGCTTCATCCGTTTTGGCGGCTGAGAAAAAAGAGAAAGAGAAATCTGGAACAATTATCGGCATTGATTTGGGTACAACATATTCCAGCGTGGGCGTTTTCAGAAATGGTGGAGTCGAAATTATTGCCAACGAGCAAGGTCATAATATTACACCTTCGTACGTCGCATTCACACTCGAAGGTGAACGTTTGATTGGCGAATTGGCCAAAATTCAGCTGATGACAAATCCTGAAAACACTATTTTTAATATCAAACGATTGATTGGTCGAAAATGGAACAATACTTTGGTTCAACACGATTTGAAGTTGTGGTCTTTTAAGGTAAGGAATATTGCAATTTTTTTGATGTTATGATTTCAAATATGTTTTTCCTTTAAGGTAACATGGATTGTCTGCATTTATTTTAGCAAAATTTGGATTTAGCACCTTTGATTTTATGGAGGTCGTCAAAATATCTAATGAGCAAGCATAAAATTTCTTTTATAAAACATTGCTCGGGAACGCGTAAGTGTTATGCGTTCCAAGTGCATATTGGGGGCGTTTCAAATATTTTATTTCTTTAGCAATTATAAATAATTACTGCTGAATTCACCAATGCTAAAATGTCTTCAGTTGTTCAGCAGGAAATCAGTAAAATTTTTTAAAAAATTTGAATTGCCGCCAATTTGGCCTAATTGGCCTGCACTGGACTTGCACGTTCCCGAGCAACTTTTTTATAATGAATTTAAAAAATTACACAATAATATTGAAACTTATCGTTTGATATTTCGGTTACCCATACTAAATCGAAAGTGCTAGAGCTTAATCCAAATCTGATGAAATTCGAACATCCATTTTACATATGTCATATATTCAAAACTCATTGCAAATTTTAATAATTTACTTTTACTTTTACTGAATTTATTTCGCCTTTTTAGGTCATCAATAAAAACAATAAACCTCATATCGAAGTCACAGTTGGCACTGAAGCCAAGGTCTTCACTCCTGAAGAAATATCCGCCATGATTTTGGGAAAGATGAAAGAAATGGCTGAAGCTTATTTGGGCAAGGAAATTAAAGACGCTGTGGTCACTGTTCCAGCTTATTTCAGCAATGCTCAACGTCAAGCGACAAAAGACGCCGGTGCAATCGCTGGTTTGAATATTTTGCGTCTTATCAACGAACCGTAAGTTTTATTTTTAATTCAAACGATTCGATCAATCATATTAGATTGATCTGATCTTTCATACAATTATGATCATAATCATTGTAATCGATCGATTCGATCATAATCGATATACCAAAACAAACTTTTTAGAACCGCAGCCGCCTTAGCTTACGGTTTTAATAAAAGGGAAGGCGAAAAGAATTATCTCATCCTCGATTTAGGTGGTGGCACGTTCGACGCAACTTTAATAGAGATCAATAACGGCGTCTTTGAAGTATTAGCGACCAATGGCGATACGAATTTAGGAGGCTTAGATTTCGATAATCGCGTAATCGAATATTTTATCAAATTATACAAAACGAAATCTGGTCATGATATCCGTAAAGATAATCGAGCTGTTCAAAAATTACGTCGCGAAGTGGAGAAAGCGAAATGCACATTGAGTACACATTTTGATGAAATCTATAGGGTATGTGGGTATTAGGTGCTAATATGTTCCTATAAGTTGCAGGCAGATAGCTTCTGATTGGCTGAGAAACTGAACAAAATAGGCAAGATATATCAGTTTTACTGCAAAAGAATTATGCATACAGCATGCAAAAATCGGTAAAATTAATGTTGAATCAACACTTTGCGGAAGTAAACAATAAACAGTAAACTCTGATAGCGTGGTGGAAAGCAAACAAGAAAGCGGTGATGAGGTCGAATACTGAGCATTATTTTATGGTTTTATGATGTGTTAACAATGGCTTTGTATTTCTTGTTGATTTGGCAATGTTTCTACTGCTTTTTGAGTGGTTTTTGACATTAAAAGACTGATTTTTTGTTTTTTTGCCGTAAAAAGTAGGTAAGTCCAAAATTGATTATTGCCGATTAATAACTACAGGTATTAGGTAAGACAATGATATTATACAATAAGATTCTATCCACCTAGACCCACAACATACATAAGAATTGTTTTGAGTATCGTAACAGTCTGATTTCACGACAAGTTTATAATTTTCAAATCCTTTTTTCTCAAAATTGCCAAAATGCACTTATCAACTTTTTGCAGGCAGCCCTTCAATTAAAATCGATTCCTTTTTCCATCGTAATTTCATGTAACATACTTGTATGAGCAACTACAAAACGATTTATTGCATCGATATTCATATTTGATGCAAAACTTACATTTTCTGTTGTTTTAAGCGTTCCTGTGGGACTTCAGCATCAGGACCGACAATAAGATCCAAGCCAACAAACCAGATCTGGTAGTTGTGGACAAAGCGAACAAGACCTTGCTCATAATTGATATCACCTCCCCCCTAGATATCAACATAGGAAAGAAAGAACAAGAAAAGGTCCTCAAATACCAAGAACTGAAGACTGAGCTTCAACGCCTCTGGAAACTTAAGGGCAACGTTGTACCAGTGGTAATAGAAGCTCTCAGGCAGCTGCGAAAAACCATAGCACAATCCATACACGATGCCATCAGAACAGAATATCTCTAAGAAAGTGACCCCGCTAGGAACATCAAAAATCCTAATAGAAGTACTTTCCCTCCTTGACTATAGGTAAGAGTCCAAGGAATAGTGTAAAAATACCAGCCACTTAGATACAGGCTGTGGAAGTCCATAGGACCAAAATTTTTTTGCAATTTATTGCAACATAAACATTGCGAATTGCGTTCGTCACATAGGTTATAGTGTGGAATGTATTGAGTGTAGAATATGGCATAGACTGTCTCACATGTAGCATATAACGAAGTGTACAGAGTGCAGTGTACAACATATATTGTAGCTTGTAGCATAACATAAATTGTTTTCATCTAATAGATACTAAGTGTGATGTAGAAGGTATTATGTAGCTAACGAATAGCATTAGCAAATAAAGAATAGTAAACAATGAGGAGTGTACGGTCTGAAGCGTTCAGTGAGTAGGCTATGGTATACAGGGTGCGGAAAAAGTTCTGATGACTAACTTTAGATCTAGTTTAAAAATTGTTGTTTTTTCCATGAAAATTTTGCCTAAAATTTAAGCAGCATGTCTTTTATCCACTACATAAGTTTTGACCAAATTCATAAAGTTCCATTTGTGCAATGGCTCCTACAAGAAACCGAGCTGCCATAGTGGAGTTACATCTGAAAAGCATTTGAAATTTCAAAATTTGAAATCTTCTGAATTTAACGAAGCAGAAAGCTTTTCGAATCATCACGCGATTAGAGGCCAAGGTCTCCTCTTCTCGGTACTGAAATTTGGATGGATTAAAAGCTTCCCTTCTGAAGGCATGGAACGAAATTGATGAGGAGACCTACCATGCCATAGTT
>JAQGBA010001991.1:0-10947 GCA_034698125.1 Prionchulus punctatus | reverse complement strand
TGAAAAACTCTGCAGCTGCGCCTGGAAAGTAAAACACAATAAAAATTTAGCAGAAGAATAAATATTATGTCAAGCTGCGAAATAAACAATGCTTACTTGATGCCCTTAACGAACGAATAAGAGCGAACGCTTTTCGTTTTATTTCGCAAAGAAAATCGTCTTTTTCAACCATTTTGCATAAAACGCATCCAATTGCATGATCAACGCAACCCATGCGCTTACAATAGTTAAACTGATGGTGATGATCGGCTTCATTTGCTTCAAACTGTGCAACGTCCTCCTCTGCCGTGCCTTCGTCCTTGGTGGTGTCGTCCTCACAATTCGGATCAGCATTAAACTCTCACGCATCTTGGATTTGCTGATTCAATTCAGCAATCGAAACCACATCATCACAATGTTTGACCTGTTGTCAGTTACTACTCGAAAAATTTTTTTGTCGGTCAGACTTAGCCTGTATTGAACCAGTAATGAGTCGAGGACCAATCGAACTTGTTCAGCAGTGTGCGGCGACTCGATTTCCGGAACACCCAAGACCAAAGTACACAAACCACCATTGTCTGTGTCGACGAAATGCACTGTAACACCTAAATACGCGGCTGTCATCCCTAGACGAGTCCAAATATAGGCGCAAATGGTCACTCTGCCTTTAACTGATTTAATTTTTTCGACTGTCTTTTGGAGTAGTTCGTCGCGCAGTCCAGCCACCATTTTCGATGCAGCGAATCGATTTGGTATCAAGTATTTCTGATCAAGCGCCGAAACGAAGTTGCGAAATACAGGATCCTCAACAAGTCGATACGGAACACCTGTCGTCGATTTTTATCAGAGCCTCCGTCACTCGAATTTGCTTCGGATTCTTCCATTTGTAAAACGAATCGCGACCATTCGTATTCCTGTTCAAAGTGTCGAGCAGCATCTGTTGTTTCAGCTTATTCTTGCCAGCTTGCTGTTGCTGTTGTTCTTGTCATTGCTTTTTCGATTCACAGACTTTCTCATACACGTCCGTGTGTTGCGATTTTAAGTGTGTTTCTAAAGCACTCGGATTGGCTGCAGTGTAAAACTTTCCACAAATACCACTTGGCGAATTCGTTGGATATTGGCATTGGCTTCGGTTTGTTTCTTTATCAAATGTAAAATAATTCAATACATCGCTGGTGATCTTTGGACCAGGTCGTTTTTGTGCGACTCGCTTTTCGCGAATCGTTGACGAACTGTCGCCTTCGGATAGCAAATCGACGACGTCGTCATCATCGCCGCCGCCACTATTACTTTCCACTTCGTCGTCGTTAGAAGCCGCCATTATTACTAATACAACATTTACACACTACACACCATCGATGATTTAAAACCATGAAACTATTGAAATTCAAGTTTTTTTGCTATTTGTAAAATCATAACACATATTTCCATTTCTTTTCAAAAAATAACAGCAACACAAGCAACAACAATAGAAAAAGCGGGAATTTAAATATTTTTTTGAATTTTCGCAGAGGATTTCGGTCATTTTTGGGCACTTTTTGGCTGTTTCGGTTGCAAAAATAACGAAATTTTAAACTCTATTTGGGACTAATTAGTGTCGTTAATCGTTATTCATTGTCGCAAAAGTCGTCGTTAATCGTTATTGTCATTATCTCAAAATTTAATTTAGTGTCATTAATTGTTACATTAACGATACTAAAAACAGTATTGTTAACGATATTATCGTTTCTTTTATCGTTAATGATAACAGCTCTAGACATAACCGTCCCGACTGAAATTTGGAAGGATAGCATGGTGAAGTTGAACAATTGCCCGTGATACCTAACATAAGGGAATTTTTGCTTGGAAAGGAACTTATAATGCTAATGACTTATCAGATGATGAATACGATTTTGAATATTGAAAATTAAGATGAAGTTAATTGTTTGCAAAGAACACATTTTATTTACAATAATAAATGATACAATTTTTTTGTAAAATGGGGGAGGGGGGTGGGTGGAAGGCGATGATGATGTCATGCTAAGGGGGCTCAGGGCAATGATGACAGTGATGACAAGAGGGAGGGGGGTGGGGGTCTAAAAATTTTGGATGATGTCATTTATGTACGGCCTTTTACTCGAGGTAACTGACAAACTGTTATCAGCAATGGAAACAAACGCACATCCATCTTAACTTTACTGGATATGTTGAAGGCGTTCAATTGTATAAATCATGAAATCTTACTCGCTAAGCTTGAACGCTATGGTGTTGACTGTCGCTGGATGTCATCCTACATGCTAAATCGAAAGCAGAAAGGTTGACTTTCAAACAAGCTTTCGTTGGATACAGCAATTTCTCATGGTGTACCTCGACGTTCTATTTTAGGACCATTGTTATTCTTGATTTACATCAACGATATTACATCATTGAAGTTAAGTTGTCAATTGGAACTGTTTGCAGATGACACGCAACTTTACCATTCGGATAAAGCTATGGGTGTAGAATCTTTGTACGCGCCGTAGAAGCAGACCTGGAGATACTGTACTATCGAATTGGTTTCAAAATAATTGTCTGAAGTTTAACTCAGGCGAAACTCATTGGTACGAACAAACTTTTATCCTCTGCCCGCTTTTGACATAAAGTTAAAAGACGAACAAGTGAAACGTGCTTCCTCAGTTATAGATTTGGGTATCCTATTAGATCCAACTCTTACATTCCAGGATCATGTTGATGAAATTGTTTCAATTTGCCGACGAAAACTTGCGTACTTAGGTTATGAGCTGTGGACTCGCTGTATGGGGCGATGCTGATAAAAAACAACTGAGTCGTGTCCAAGGTTAATCAACTTTGCATCAAAACTAATTTGTGGAAAAAGGAAATTCGACCACGCCACATCTTCGATACAAAAGCTCGGACGGAAAAAGATAGATGTTTTTTGTATGAAAAAACTATTAACACTTGCATATCAAGCTAGTTGCTGTTTATTGCCCGACTGCTTGACGAAGAATTTTAATTGTCCGTCGTCTCATAAATTCGAAAGTTTTACACTGCAGCCAATCCGAGTGCTTTAGAAAATCACGTTTAAATTTCGAAGTAATTAATCAAATTCTAAATCTGGTCACCATCACTTTTGCAAAAAAGCACTCGACGCTTGGAACCACCTGGAAGATACTATGAAATTATCTTCAAGTATTAAGCGATTCAAGTTTGCGATATTGGACCTCTTGCTCGAAATTAATGTCATTTTTGAATTCAATTGTTTTTTATTTCATGTTACTTGCCACAGTATTACTACTTAAGCTTATAGTTATATCTCAATGCAGCATTTGACGGGTATGAAGAGCTAAAGTATCATTACGCTATTTTACTGTCAATGCCTGTGACAATAAAAATTACAATTAATTACAATTACAATCAAGACAATATTGACCATGCTCTGGGCATATTGGAAGAATGCATTGCTCTTGAAAATGGCCAAACGGCTCTCATCGAAACCCAACGAGTTAATAATGAGAATGCCAAAATGGCAATCCAATTTCTTTCAGACCCCAGCCTTTCAGACGCCCAGCCAGAGCCGCTAAACCGATGGTTGATGAAAAGACCGAGAGTGGACACATGCAATTTTTTTAAACACCGCGACATCGAGAAAAAGTGGTTCGAAAAGGTGAAATGCGGAACTTGTGAGATTATGGGACGTATCTCGGCTCACTGTTCTAAGAAACCTAAAGGAGTACCATTTGATCCGATGAAAGTCGCATCAATGCTATTCGGGGGAAAGGAAGCTGATTACAGTGATGAGAGACCTCATCTTCGAAATCAGCTGCATCATTTCAATGCAGCGAGTATTAGCTTCCCGCAAATTTTCTCTAATTCTCCCTCCAGTTACTACAAAAGAAGTGACGATGGAATAATTAGGGAAATATGGTAAGTGAATTGTATAATTTAATTTCATCAATGTGTTTGGATTATTTGCACTAGTTCTCCAAGGGCATAGCAGTCTGAAAGTGTAAAACATCAAAATTGGAGGCAAAAACATGTATTGGCAAATATGGTATGTGGGGGAGGGGATGGGTCGTCCATTCATTAAATGGTCATCGAGGATCATCAGAGCCGACAGTATTTTAGCTAATGCTACGATATGCTATGATGCCAACATAAATGTAATGCAATCTCATTAATCAGGTTATTCTGATAGGGACATATTTTTTTAATGCAGTTACTTTTAGCTTTTGAACGTAATAAACTTGAACTGTTGTGTATCAGAATGTATTTGAAGTGGTTTATCTATATCGTATAGTATGATAACAACTCAACTCATTCTTCATGAGACTACATTACGGGAAAGTGCACGGGAAATGCAGTGTACACTTCGAATCGATTGCGCACTCAACATTTTTTCATCATCACTGGCTACTGTGATAGTAAGGTTGTTGTCTAACAAGGATTCTTGGGTTCTTCTTTCTTTTCCTTCTTCATCATCAGAGCCACGCTCAACGAGGTCCGAACTTTCTTTTATCAACAGACAGATAAACCATTCACGCCGTTTCGTTTCGTTTCGTCCGGTTTCGACGTTGGCTCGTGAACTTTTTTTGTTTTTCCACGTCAGATACTATCGAGAGGTTCGGTCGATTCCGGCCATTTCCGATCAAGACATAAACGCCTATCTCGCCGATGAGCCGCGTCAACGCTTTGGCGAATTCAACGTGACGTCGGCGCGAACAGTACGACGATCAATGTCGGTCGTCTTGGAGGAGGACGACGCCACCAAACGTCAACGGCTGCCGGCCAAATTCGATCAGATGATGCGCACGATGAAAGGCGAGGCGCCTGCGAATCAACGTTTCGTTTCGTTTTTGGATGTTTTCGACGAGTCTTCGTACCGCTTTCATGTAAGAATTCGTTTCATTCAGGCGAAAAGTTAAAACGAGATAGAATAAAATTGTTATTGTTTTTTTTTTTTAAATTTTTTAAAATATTATTCGTTTTTCAAAAAAAAATAAAATACTTTTCATTTGATTTATTATTGTTACAGAATTGAAAATAAAATGTTAAACGTTTTTATGTGCAACATGCCTCGAATACAAGCCGCAGCGATAAAATTCATGTCAATAATGAAGTTCCCATTTGCAAACTTCTTTCTTCTTCAGTCATTAGCAACTTCGTGTAATCGACCTTTGATTGTAACTTTAATTCAATCAACTTGTCAAAAACCTTGTAGTTTTCTTTGATGCAAATTGCCTGCAACTTTTTGAAGACATCTTCTGGTCGCCTTTTAAGTGCCGTAAAAATCAACTGCAAATGAAACTAATCAGCAATGAACCGATTTTAAAATAACAACACACTTACAACCAATTTTGCTGTACTCCATGGTGTTGATTTGATCTCGTCATATTCGTCTTGACTTAAATATCCAACACTGCGAAGATTAAATGAAAGAATATTTGGATCAACAGACGAAGTATCTAATTCTTTCATTATATCATCCAACACAGTTTGAAGTTCGCGATTCATTTTAGATGTTAAAAACACCAAAGAGATGAAAATGTTAGTTAAATTACTAAAATTTTGCTTTCGTAAGCTGAACAATGGTTCTTTATTCAGCGCTTTTCCATTGTTGACTTTTTTCACTGATAAGAAACATAAAGTCAGTTGATGGAATTATATCAACCTGAACACAACACGCAATGTATTGTACCTGCACTTCTTATAATATGAATAAGGATGAAAATTTTACTGTTTACCTTACGGAAAATGATGTCCCATTGAGCGAGCCAAATCAAATGATGATCCAACCAATTATTTGGTTTTACAAAGACGAACAAGAACCTGAAGTGAGCAAAATGCGACCACGTTGCCTCCATCTAAATAAAACCATTTGAACATTCCTCGAAAGAAGTAGGAGAAAATCAAATGCATCGAGTAATTGCCCGGTTCAAATTGATTGTCGACCTTTATTACTAATGATATCCATTATTATTCGTACTCATTTGTTCATTTTAGTCATTCAATAATAGAAAATAAACGAACCCATGATTTCATTGCTTTGAGAAGGTATAATTTTTACCTTTTTGTCGCTGTTCACCGACTGTACTTGCTTGTTGTCTATTGTTGATAATAGTAATATGTAAAACTCAGTAAGACGGTCGGTCGCTTTTCATTTTCTATTCCTGAGAATTCTTTCCATACCTTCCAAGCATTAGTTCATCGTCCAAGTTACATCGAGTGGTTGGACACTCATATCTAGATAGATTTTGGCCGAAGAATGAATGAAGTTCTCGATTTTGTTTATACATTATCGCTCATGAATGAAGCATGCCAACTATAGTGTGAGCATGCATATCAGCATCTAATATGAAGAACATCGATTGTGGGTTATGTTTGGTGAAAGATAGCTGATATTTGTTGTTGAGTTGCTCTCAAAAAAATTCATAATCAACAGCGCGTGTTTTTATTTTCGACAAAATATCATCCAAAACGTTTCCATTGAATTCGTTTTTTGTTCATATTTTAAAACAAAATGGGTGCACGGAAAAGACTCGCACGATTCCTGGCAGTTTCAGCCGCTGATAATGATACGATAATCAAAGATTACATTTCAGTTCCATGTATTAGTGATGTAATTGTAAATGGCCGGATATACTGTATACCGAGAAAGGCTTGGTGGGTAAAGGTTTCAATGATGGCATCTTGGTGGCCTCGTCGCCGAGATTCGAACGTTTTTTGGGTGCACTATGAAAATTTTTTGCAGAATTTGGCACTGATAATGAAACAATTGCATCGAAGCGCCTTTGATTGATGATGAATTGAAACAAGTTTGTTCATTTTCCAATTTCAGGTATACGTCAGCGCACTCGGACAAATTTACGGCGAGTTCCGTTGCGGAATTTATCGGAAATCCATTAATGAAAAAAAATCGCCAGTAGCTAGCAACATAGTTCGAAGGATGGCGACAAATCGGGCCATGTTAATGAACCAATTTAAAAATGGCGCTTGTGTAAATGTTTTGGGCAATGCAGGTGCGCCTGTGGGCTCGTTTCAGGTCCACGTCCTGACCGTTGGAGGGCTCTTGATTGTGCCCTTGTAGACCACGTCTCGACAAAGTTCCTGGATCCCTGGTGTGGGTAGCAAGCGACACAACAAACGTGGAAATTCAGAATTATCCACATGCAAAACCTACGAACTGAGCAGTCGCCTAAGTTTATTGTTTGAAAACTAAATTCAGAATTATCATCTTTTTATTAACTAATTCGCACCGCGGAGATGGATAATGCTCATGACACTTGAAATCACCAAGTTACCCTTGATTGACTTTTTGCTGATTTCTTTGATTCTGTCAATTCGTAAACCTTAGAGCGACCAGATAAACCCATGAAATAAATAATTTCCTGTCGGCAAACTGACTATGTTGGTTATTAAAAAAGGAGAGAATCCATATTTCCTTGAAAACTTGTTACAGTTTAATCAATTTTACAAGTACATATTTTACTTTGTTTCATTGTTACGATTACCAGCCTTGATGTTTTAGAGTTTGTTTTTAAAAGCGGTTTGTTAGCAAACATGTCCACATGCAAATTGTATTCTATTTAAGCATGAGAAGGCCGTTTCGATTAAATAATGTTGGATTGCTCTAACTATATAGAGTCCTACTCCAATGCTAACAGCTTGCTTGACAAACGCATTAGCATTCTAGCGAAAAGCGTTAGCATGCTAATATTTTTAAGCTAATGCTATGCAATGCTAGCGCATGCGCTATGTGTGACTGAAATGCATCTCGATTGATGATAATGTACATATGTATGAAACTGTAATATATCATTGAATGAAGGTGTGCATGTGTCGAATGAACCTCACCGACAGCTAATGAGTAGATGGAACGCCCATTAAGTGAAATTAGGTGAGTCGATTATGGTGTAGTTATGTACTAACCGCCATGCACGTAGATGCAACAGTTATATGCCGAAGATGCCGAGGTGTTGGTCAACATACTGTATGTGCATATGGCATGCATGATACATCTACAACTGTTTCAATTGTTTCCTGTCACATGACCTCAAATAACCTCACTCCTTCCACTTCTAAAATAAAGAGTGCATGTTTATATAAACATATTACGCATATCGTTTTTCAGATTCACCTGCTGCTGTGCTAAGCATCGACGTAATTGGGATAGATTTCGTTATGGAAGACACTACCTGTCCATTCTGTGGAAAAAATGGTCTTCAACAAATATACGATGATGTGTCACACTAAACAGATGCATCCTGATGAAGATAACATCTACGCCGATGATGGTTCTTCCACTGAAGAAAGCAATTTTGGTTCAGACGAAAACTCCAGATCTTCGAATGCGACAGAAACCTCCCAAGAGGAGATCAATGATTTCAAAAATGAATACTGGCACTACTTGATCGAGGAGGTCCTTAAAAGACACAGACTGGGATGGCGACGTGAAGGCTCTACTGTCGGATTAGAACTACAAGGTGTTCGCCAAAAAGCTACACAACATGGTTTGTTGGTTCACCTCCATCATTGGTGACCGTGAGAACAGCGAGATACGAGCAATGCTGTCCCAGACCATAAAGAAGCTAGAAAAGGATGGATGCGACTATGAGGGTGAAACTGAAACGATGGCTTGGAAGGCTTATCTGTGAATGGCTTATCCATTGTTTCGCATTTCTGTTGCGATAACGTGCTAATGAAACAAAACATTGGCCCTGGCTATCGACTTACTGATCCACCCAATCTCTGTACGAATGAATGTCGCGCGCGAGCAACATGTTCGGGCTATCTTTGGTCAGTAGAGGGTCTTGCATACTGCAGGAATCCATGAGCGTTTGCGCGACGACCGACAGACAGCCTTCGATTTTCACTGGCCGCGCGATGTCGAATACGATGCGGATTTTTTTATGAGATTCATCCAGAATCGGAGCGGTAAACTGTAAAGAAAAAACAAAAAACGCGCCGGCGATTCGTTTCGTTTGGTCGAAAAAGCGATTTACCTATTCGATTTCCACGTATGTACAACGTCGGGATCGGTGATTCCGTGGAACATGGCCTGGTCGTCCATGAAATCGAACATGTACTTGACGCACACCGGCAGCGTCGTATCGCGATAAGCGGTCGAGAATATCGTTTCGAACAAATCTTCGACGAACTTTTGGAGCGTTCCCTGCGCAAGAAACAAAAATCGTGCGTTGGCTAGCGACGTACGTCGGCCGAAAGTCTTACTTTGGTCGTCAGCAATCGAGTCAAATATATTTCGGACATCATCTTGCCGCCGCCGCGGTCCGTCGGATTTTGATCCTGCTGATCGGTCGGCTTGATCAAATGATAAAGTTTATAGTTGGCGTCGATTTCCTTCGTGCCCGTCGTCGACTTGTGCCGATCGCCCAGTATGTTCGTAACTGCAGCCGTTAGTCAAGGTCCGAGTACCATAAAGAAGTTTTCGTTTTCTGAAGCGGTGGTTAGCGCTTTAATACCACCTGGTCCACTCGCAAAATACATGCAGGTGGACGTCAATAATTGTTCCACCTGGTGCCGATCATCGGAGCGCAGCAAGATCCTCTCGATGAAGGTGATCACAGCAAAGTGAAGAAAGCAGTCACGGCGCTCGATATAGCATTCGTCGAGTAGTGTAAGTTCAGTACAATCATCGATTGGAATATTTTTAGTTATCAGTTAAGTGGTTCGCGTTTTGAAGTAAGGTCTTCATTGCCATATCACAAGCGAAAAATCAATTTGTTTCGCAACTATATGGAACAGCATATGCGCAACAGTTCCATCGCCGCCGCCATTATCAAGGAGGAACAGATTCGTAGAAAGAAGAGTGGCGAACAAATGGAACTTAATCGTGCTAATCGGGAAAGCGCCGAAATGCCAACGACAATGCCATTTACGCCAAATGTGGCCGAGAAAATGAATCGAAAACGGTAGTTACGAAAAATATTTGAAAAAAGTTTTCGAACATTTCGCTACGCAAGGCACGATACTGGAATCGAAGTACTGCCCTAACCCGTATGTCCGCCATTGTCGCCTAATGATCTGAGTTCAAGCCGGAAGAAGAACCATCCAGCAGCGCACCCTTGCGACAGGTACATCATTTGTGTAGCTCACCTGTAAGGGAGCTTGACTGTGTTGGTAAAAGTGTGACCCAATTTCGTTGCTATTGTTGTAATTATAGACCCTCAATTATTGTCCTAGCTAATTCTAGAACCAAAGTGCCTGTAGAGTCCTCGGCTTAACTGAAGGCTCTTTAGCTAAGTCAGGCTGAGCTGAGTAGATTCCGGAAGTGTGTAGCATCCGGGAATTAGAGCCATAGTACTATTCCCGTTCTACACATCTACCCAACAAACGACATGGCGAATCCTACTTCAAATGCTTGTCATATTATATCGAATTCCGAAACTTTCAATCTGATGCATTTTTTGTAGCTTCTTTGTCAGAAAATAGTTACCTGCGTAATCCATTTGCATCCTAACAACCTGCCATTTTTATTTTCGTGTTCAACTTCAGTATGTTGATTTGTCAAAGCTGTCACTAATTATGATTTTCAAGGAACTATGTCTCGCTTACAAGCAGCGGATTACAAGCTAAGGGCGGCTTATACCCGAAAGTTCCTCCTTTAGGTGCGGATCATAAGCGGATAGGTCGCTTCAAAAGAGATCGCAGAATTTTATCTATGTAAAAGCAAATATGTGTCTCACTTTGGATTTGCTTTACTAAACTGCTACCTCTTGGCCTCTCTGCACTTCACGTCAATCTCAAGTTGATCAAACAGTTAACAGTCATCCTTTCTAGTAACATTTTGTGAAATAATATTGACGTTTTTATCCATAATGCTAAGCAATATGTTGCAATTTGGGAATTGTGAATGTACAGGGTCTTTATAAAGTCCTTTCCACTGTTTGAGCGTTAATTTTTACAACTTTAGAATTATCTAAATAAGCTAAAATTCAAAATTAGCGGGTAATATACCATCGCCTTGAGTTT
>JAQGBA010001990.1:0-10948 GCA_034698125.1 Prionchulus punctatus | reverse complement strand
TTGAATTGAATTTATTGTTGAATTGTTAGTCTTGAATTGATGATGATCGTTGTGGTTATGTATTTGTATTCGCATATCTTTTAAATTACAGCATAGAATTTTGTTTACAATAAATTTCCATTTCTTGACAAAATGTTGCATTTTTTGATAATTAAGGAGCGCTAACTAAATTATCTTTTTCAAGACAATGCATAAGACCCATAATAACCTCAATAATAATAATAACTGCAAAAATCCACAATTTAGGGGGTCGGGTGGCTCGATGGTTCAAGGCATAGTTCTCTTTCGGTCCATGTTATACTGACCTGGGTTCGATTTCTCCCATTGGCGCTATCTCAACTTCCGGCTTGAGCATGCTCCTTAAGACCTCCATGACCGACCCTTACAATAAGTTCCTATATTTGACAAAATGGGATTGTCAAAGGGTTGCACTTCTGATAATTAATTAGTGCTAAACTAAATTATCTTTTTCCATGCAATGCATAAGGTTAACGAGCATCATTTTGTCAATAATAACCTCAATAATAATGATAATTGCTAAATTCACAATTTGATGTCAAAATGTGGGACAAAAGTTAAAAAGTACATCCACAATTTGAGGTTCAAATGTACTTATGTGATGTAAAGAGAGAAAGTTGGCCATTCACCACCATTCTGTCACTGGTATTGGCTTAAAGACATATTACACACTTTATTCATTAACAAGACTTTGTTCAGTATAGGTGGCTCTTTTTGGCGCGCAATTTCGTTTCGGCCAATAGCCAAAATTCGATGTGTTTCAAGTTCATTTACGTTAGTTTGTGCACCGTGTATAAACCGTCTAAACCAGTATATGGGATTCAGATTAAAATCTGTTTGACACAGGTTGGACGTCTATGCATAGCAGGTGATTTTTTCTGAAATTGTGCATCCGGAGTGTATCCGTCCTCTGTTACTCGAAAACCGAACCTTTGAAAAGCCATTTCACACATGGAAAGAGGAAAAAAATGGGGAAAATTTTAATATCAAAGATTTGTTGGGTGATTGAAATCGTACGAAGTTATGGTTGAAACAATGTAATAGAAATTTAATAGTTTTTTACACACCATTTCACGAAAATTCAGGAAATTTTCATGATGTTTCAATGAATTACGACAGGTACACTAGTTAGGTTTGCTAGTCCTACGCATAAATGTTGTGGTTTGAGATTAGATATGACGGCGCCCTTGCCTGTTACTATTGAATGTTGGTCGCTTAAGGTATACTGTACTGGAACTTACTTGCTATCTATGGTCGTTCAACGATTGGATATGCTTTTTTTAAACTAAGGGACATCAAAACATGAACACAACTTCTACTAAAGCCTGACAGTAGAACTGAGTTCTAACACAATACACTAGCTATTTAACGATTTCCTTCTTTAAGCGTCTTGCCTTATTCATTGATTCCAATCTGTGGCCTTTAGAGTGATTAGTGCTGTCGTTATTTTACCCAGCAATCCATCATATAAACGAGCCGGCCATTTATCACTTGCCGTGGCTCAATTCATCATTTGCGGCTCAGTATACTGTATATTCTTAATGTTTTTATTTCATTGCTATTGAAAGTATACTGTAGGCTGTTCTGATATTTCACGTGCATCACAGTATTACCGTTGCAGTGATTTTCATCATTTCTCAATAAAGCAAAATATATGTCTCATGAAATTACTTATGCGTCGACGTAGGAAAAGAACTCAGCGAAAGTTCAGGTTTAATTTCAAAATCCTTTTCAACAACAATCTTCTTGTTTTATTTGGGTGCCTAAGTGCACGCTTTTGACCGGAATAAAAAAACAATATTGATAAACCAGTTTATAGTAGCAATGTAAAGCACACATTTTCGAAAGGGAAAGCCAGATTACATTTTGTTAATTTCCTCAGTTAAGCATTAAAATGGGAAGCAGTAACTGGATAAGGGTAAATACTGGATAATTAATTATGAGCTGTCTTGACACCCGAGTCGTTACATGCATTTTTCATCAATTATCGTAAAATTGTTGAGAATTAGGCAGAAATGGATTAAATTTGAATTTATTCCATCTATAGCCTGTCGGAAACTAAGAATATAAGTGTACGGAAATTTGAAAGCGCCCTCTTTAGAATCGCTTTGTTCTTGAATAAAAGAAGCATGGGAATCGATAAGCACCAAATCAAAACATTTCAATCCTGCAGAATTACTAACAACATCGTTGGAAGCGAGGACGATTTGATTTCGTGTTTCAAATCAAGAAGGGAGTGCGAAGATGGACGTCAGATGCTTTGAGAAAAAAATGGAAAGCAAGATTTGGGCAAAGGTGAACAAGAAATCAATTGTTTGAACGAAGATTTCGACAACCTTGTTTTTGAAGAGGAACCAAAATCTGATGATGAAATTGAATTATGAGTTTGAGTTACAGTTGCCGGATAAGTGTGGTAATGCGTGGTTAATGTTTAGTAAAACAATTTTTTTGAAATGACTGACTGAAACTAATAGTTAAAATAATAAGCACACAGTCTCGAATAAGCCCACAGGCTGGGGATGGTTTGAAAAAATAAGCCCACAGTGGCCTTAATTGAGAGAGTACAGTATCTTGTCCAAAGACAGAGCATCAGTTTCTAGATTGTAAATGTCGGTTCATATGACACTGAGCTATCGGCCTTCCTTGATTTTTCACGAGTCCTAATTGACTCGGGTAAATTACACACGAGGGAGCGGACGAGTACATATTTCCTTCAAAACATATTTTCATGTGTTTGACAAACTGATAATTGTTTCTCATCTTGATCGAATAATTCCACTCTTCCTTTAATCGCCAAATTTATCAGTAAGCCCGCTCTTCCTAGACAATTCACTGAATAATGCAAATTTTTAATTTCAGCGACCCGTCCTCCGGCTAAGCCAAATTTTTCATTATTCTCTGATGCAAAACATTTCTTCGCTTACATAATAAAACAATCATAAATTTGTAACCGATCGACAATGCAATATAACTAAGTGTGTTCAATTCCAGAGGCAGGAGAAAAACAACTGTAACTTTGATATAAGCCGAGCCGAGCCGAGCCGAGTTTCGATACTAAGCCCAACAAAGTTCTACCCATTGGGCTTCCCGTATAAACATTTTTTTCGCTACTGCTATTTGGCACAAACCAACAAGCTTCGAGACATATTGATCATCGTTACTTATTATTCGTGGAAGAGATCGCCACACGTCACAGTGAACATCCAAATATCAACACGTCACATTAATCAGCACACTGTGCATGTTCTGCATGAGTCAGAGACACGAAAAGGTACAGTTAAATGTGAAATTTAATTCTCTACAATATTGTGGTTGGGTACTTATCCATAGTGTTAATATCTACCTTCCTGCAATAGAATTTTTACGGATCTGTTCAAATGACAGATTTTTGACCACTGTAGTTTTTGTCAATTTGCGATGAGACCCAACACGATACGAGAAAGATTTTTATATGGAATGATAGGCCTAGGTTCTCTCTACAAGAATCAGCAAAAAAATCTATTGGGAAATGCAATCTGTAGATACGGTTGGTGGTAAAGTAAAAAAATTTCCAAATTGCAAATTTCATTTTTGGACATATTTCTGTGTAACAGACGATCGGTTGCACCAAACATGAAAACCTTTTAAGATAGCATCTAGGGTAATATGATACATATATATACCAAATTTCATCCCGGTTGGATTCACCAGTACTGAGATATAGCAATTTAATTTTTTTCATTAAAATTTGTGCGAATCTGAATATGGTTTTAGTAAAATCTGAATATAACACGAAGTAATGGGTTTCATATAAAATGACAGCCATTTTCAGGAAGCAATTGTCAATCAAAAGTATGAAGTATCTGTAAAGTATGAAATTTTTTTATTTTTTCAACATTCCTCAAAGTGTACCCCTTTCTATAAAGTGGCTCTTAATTTTCTACTCTTTTTCCATTAATTTTTGAATAATGGCGCAAGCCGCAAAGTGCGCTCGTTTCAGTTTTTCAGAAAAATGGAACGCTATCATTATGTACTTTATCGCGTTGGGACATTTATCGGAAATTATTCGCTTCGCTGTTTTTGAAACGAAATATCGATGGTGAACAGCTCGATAACGGACGTCGCGAGACGAACAATCCGAATCGGTGCCACCGACGAGTATCCGTACGTATTTCCGTGCTTCGTCGAATACCCTGGCCGCTGCAAGAACGTCATCTTCGATTTGGAATTTATCTATTCGGCGCTGAGCGGCATGCTTCATTCGAATATAACGTGGAGCAGCCATCGCGATTTCCCGGCACTTCAGCGAGCGTTGGAAATCGACGAAATCGACTTAATCGGAAATACGCGCATTTTGAATGTGGCCAGCGTCCGAAACAATCCCGTTTCGGAATCGGCAGTCGCATATTATTTGGGCATCGGATTTTTTATTCGATCATTTCTAATGACCGAAACGCTGAATCCGTTCTCGCGATTTTCGCTCGGCCTGTGGCTGTCGATTTCGCTGACCACCATCGGACTTCTGCTTAGTTGAAGATAAATTTTCAAAAAATTCAAAACGGCTGGCGTATTTGCTAGCGTCATTTTCGTACTGTGGTGTTGCATCACGAACCTGATGATGGAACTGTATGGAAATTTGCTGACTACTTATTTAGTCACATTCACCAGATTTTCATCATCGATCACCGATCTTGCGGATCTTGGCGAGAAAAAAATTGATCAGTGAAGAATGTCGATTCGCTATTTACGAGAAATTCGGATGATATTCGGATAATTTTCAAACCGAATAGCAGTAAATCTTGGGCTCGAGACTTCGGAAAGGCTTTCATCGTAAATCCACCCTTGCAAATGGAGGATAAAGATAAAGTGAGTGAAAAACAGCTCGTGCGTGATCGGCTTGCATTTCGTATCGTACGATTTATCCATGTGTGATAATCTGTGCGGCGTCGAAGTGAAGATCTTTCTGGAAGATATTCCGTTTATGCCCTACGTTTATTATCATAAACTGGATCGATTTATCGCAAAATTCGTCGATGACGTGTCCGCCTCGGATAGTTCCCCAGCATTTCCCGATTACTTACAGAAGAAGTACAATTTTGTACAATGAGTCGACTGTACGAATTCCGATGATAAATATTTGCTGACCATGCCTCAACTGTATTCTTGCTTCGCAATATTAATGGCTCGATTAATTGCGGCTAGCTTACTTTTGTTTATCGAGAGATATCGATTGATCGATCAGTTCGAAAAATTTTGCCGAAGCGAAGTGTTATGCAAATTCAAATCGAAAATCGAAGACATCGACGAACTACATTCGAACTGATCGAGAAATAATTCTATCTATTTAGCGGAAACTGTCCTCAACAATGACTCAATGTGCAAAAATAGTATTTGCAACTACCCGGACTACTTCGCATAGTTTGTGAAATATCCAGTTCGCGTTTTACATCTGGAAGAGTTTGCATACATTTTGGAGAAGCCATTTTCAACAATTTTCTGAAACGATCAACGCTTCTGTCGTTTCCATTCTCCTTTCTCATAAAATTGATTTACAGTGAAACTCAGATAAGATGGATGCATCGGACGCATGGAAAGTCATTTTAATAATGATTAAGTGTAATAAAATGATACACATACCGCACTTAATCAATACAGTTGAGCTATTTCATGATTTATGTGAATTAAAGCATACCTCACTTAAGACAAACACTCGGATAAGATGGTCCCTCGGCGTCCATCGTCCCTCGGATAAGATGGACGAATCGAATTTGCAATAATTGACCTTTAAGCATTGAATGAACCTTGGTCCATCGGTTGAGTTTTTGCAGTTGTATTTGGTGGAAGAAAAACGAGCTTGATGTTCCGCGAGACAACCTTCAGATGCGTAGGACAGTTGTCCACGATCATCAAAATGTTTCGTTTTTTCCATTTAAAGATTTTATCCAACTTTTTCAACCAACTTTCGAACACTGGATTAGTTACCCGAACCTTTTTATTCGCTGTGTATTCAACAGGCAATATTTTTACATTTTTGAAGCACCTGGTATTCAAAAACTTTCCAATAACTAGCAGTGGCAATTTCTCTGAACCTTCCATGTTCGATGCAACCGTGACTGTGATCCTCTCTTTACTCTTTTTACCTCCTGAACACTGGTCACCTTCAAAGGCAACAGTTTTGTCGGGAAGAAGTCGCCAAAAAAGTCCACTTTCATCTGCATTGTAAATGTTATGTGGTTCGAACTCTTTTATCAAACTGGGCGATACATTGATGTACCAGTCTGATGTCTGATTCTTTTATTGCATTGGATTCACCACATACTAATTTGAATACTAAACCATGTCACTGTTTAAATCAGTCGATCCAACCATTGCTGCATTTAAAATCATTACAAATTTATTCGCTTTTTCTTACAAAATTGACCAGAAAGAGGTATATTCTGGCTGCGGGCGACTTTAATCCATCGAAGCAAGCATTCATCAATTTCTGGTTGAGATGTTCCTCTTTGTCGCTTAGCTTTCAAGTTAAAAGACGATGCTTCGGCACAGCTTTCTTTTGACAATACCGCCAACAGTGCTCTTTATTAGGCCATATTTCACAGCAACTTCGGAATAAGATAATCTCAAATCTTCTCTATCTTTTATAATCTTAAGCTTTGCTTCGATCAAAATTGAAGTTATTTTTAACATTTTGTAAACAAACAAAACCATTGGAAAACTATTCAATGACGGAGATACTTCTGAAGAAAATTTTGTGTTTTCTTGCATTAAAAGCTGTTTTAGAAATTTACATATGACAGTCTCTCTTACGCGACTAGCTGTCCATCTTAACCGAGTTTTATTCCACAGAAAACAACACAGAAACATCGATAAGCGTCCATCTTACATAGTAAACGAGTCTCTCTTAACTGAACTGAATACTGTGTGCTTCTGTATGTCTTTGGAGGGACTGGCTGCATTCATCTATCTTAACTGAGTGTCCAACTTATCTGAGTTTGACTGTATATGCAGCATAAAGTTAATGCAACTTTTACTGGAGGTAGACAGTCGTTCTTCTCGATTCAAATCCCATTTCGCTGCAAAACAGGCTTTTAATGAGGATTTTCGCGTTTTAGCAAATTCTATCTAGATAGGCTAATCAGTAAGCTTTTAAAAATGCATCGTAATTATGATTTGCGCTTTCCATATTTGTTTTCAAAATCGTGCAAACAAAATTTCTGTATCTATAAAGCTGCGCAGTAATAAATTTTGTGTTTTAAACGCATGCAGCAAAAGTCAATCTGAATAAAAATGATGACGGCCTATTGTCACTTCAGAATTTGGTGCGAAAAACTACTTTTCAAGTTGCATAGAATTGCTCAAGCCATCCAGAGGTTGTTAAAATAAGGTAGTTTTACAACAATAAAAGTAAGGATCACAAAGATAATCATTGTTGGAGGACTCTTGATTGATCCCCTTGGAGATCCTGCCTCGGCTTGGATCTTTTTCTAATAGTGCAGCTTAATGGTTTTTGTATAGTTCCCACATAAATTATTGGAAATTTTTACTACTTTCGTTTCACTAATGATATGGATAAAAAAAGGCGTAAAAACGGGGGGGGGGGGTTAATGCATTGCGATATAAAACGAGTTCCATACATACAAATTGTGATATAAAATGGTCTCATGGCGAAAATGTACATCATAGCCATAACATTATACTGTAGATATCAGAAAAATCCATTACAGCAAATTGTATGTAGTTGATTTCGTGTAGACATTTGTGGTGAAGTTTGAATGGTAGAAGACTTTTCCCTTTATATGAAGCAATTAAATTTGAAATGTTAAAAACAATCTACATGACGCTGTCTCAACCCCACATTCCAACTGGTTGATTTGGATGTCGACCTCCTTCGCATAAGTCGTCCATGACTCTGGAGCCAGTTGAGAGAGTGAATCATGTTCCTCTTATTATCCTGCTCGCGTTATCACGCGAAGGACTGCCTTGGAAGTAGCACACCGCACGATTTAGCGCTGAGGTTCTTCTAGCTTTCGACGAAATTGCCCGCTAGTGCAGATGTTGAATTTATGACTGACTCCACCGCAAATGTAGTGAGTGAGACTTTTGTTTAAGCGTTTGTTCCTTCTGAGGTTCAAAGGAGACGACAGACTGTCTGGAGTCTGTTTGAATACAGATCACCACCGGTCGTGTCATCGCCTTGTTCAGATGCATAGTTGCACATATACAAAGTTTTTTCGCTCGGCAGGTTTGAGGTTGTTTAGTTCTAAAAGTACCCTTTGCCTGAAAATTCAATTGAAATATGTTTCACATTGTGAATTATTTACCGATGACTCCCTGAAAAGAAAAAAATCGCACTAGCCAGTGGTCTACTGTTGCTATATGATGAGACTACAGTTGACGGGCGTCTATAGTTAATAGGCTCCTATCTATTTTGAACTACAGTTGCTACAAGACTACAGTTGTCAAAGGACTTTAGTTGGCTATCTATATAGTGAATGTTTTTCCGCTGGAGGTTTGCCCATATGCAAATATAGTTCCATTATAACCGCTGAGCACGTCCTTGACCACTGGCTGAGCCGAGGTAATGTAGATTTCCTCTTGGATCGTCTTGCGACCATAGATTCGATCGAATGTGTTAATTTTGCCCATTAACGAGCAAAAAACGCGATTAACGACCACTGCGGAATCATTTCGATTGAAAAAAAAATCAGCCCTTACTCCGACGTTTACACAATCGGTGGACGAAAATTTAGCGATGAAACACGATCCGGATTTTTCCTCGGATTCGTTGAGCGGCCGAAACCAACAGAATATTTTTCTGCCGCACTCGTCAGTCATTTTTGCCCAGAATTTCTTTTCGCAACGACGAAACGAGCAACTTTCTGTTTCGAACTGCGCAATTTTCGTTTCCAAGACGAAAAATCGCGATTTTCTCGTAAAGTCCTTGCGAAACTTGTTTTTATCACGAAAACGTCGATAGACGAAAGCGAAATTTGTTTTAAAATCGTCGAAAATTGACCGAAAATCGATCCGCGGGACACGTAATCGTCGAAAATTGCTAGATAAAGTGCGTAAAACGAAATGGCCCGAAACTCGCTGTCTCGCGGGCGTTTCGCGTCCTGGCCAATCGGGTTTCGGTCGCTCGCTGGATTCTTCCCGTCGCCAAGGTTACCGCCGGACCAAGTGTCGCGCGACCGATTAGACGAGGCGCAATTGAAAACGCCCCTCAGTCAACGTGATGACTCATCGTCGACTCTAGTTGTTGAGAATGGCGCTTCATTCCTGCAGGCTTCCTGTGGGCGGCCAAATTATAGTCTATATAACCGATCAACTAATTCCTTTAGGTTTCCGGATTACTGTTGGACATACTGTGGAAAAAAAGTTTTCTGTAGCATTTCTGCAGGATGACCTAGGTAGGATTCCTGCGTATCAAAGGTAAGAATCGCGCAGGAGTCCTGTATGATATTTATGGTCCCATAGGTTCCAGTAGGATATAGCATGTCGATAATTTCCTAAAGGAATCCAGCAGGTGGATAAATAAAATTAGTTTTTCTCCTCATAAAAAAAAAGAACACTTTTCAAATTTTTATTCAAATCGCCTCTTAAATTAAATCATCAAAGTCAACACGTAGATTTTCCCTTTTATTTTCATTTTCTTCTTTAAACAACTTGAAATTTGCCTTGTCACAATTATATAGCTTTCTAAAAGCAATTTTCACTATGGTTTTGCATTCTGCGATGGCATCAAATATTTCTACATTATAAAAAATTTGTTGATAGCTATCAAGTTTCAATGTTTCTAACTTGACATTTTTGAAGACGTCGACTAAATAATTTAATGTTTCTTTCATGAAAGACCCCGGAATATACAAGTATATGTAACATGGAATTTCCCTAAAATGCCCGAACAGTTCTGCTATATTACCCATCGCGCATGCTGCATCGAAACAAAAAAAAGATAAACTTTTCAATCCACTAGCGACTGAGATATCCAAAGCACGAATTTCTGGCGATGTTAGTTCACGTTTGAAGGTTAGGTATAATTCTTTCAAGTTGATCATATCTTTCAAAGTGCTAAATATTCCCTCATAGTTGGAGTTTTCAGAAAAATCGTGAATGTAAAGTGTTGTCAGTGAATTGTGTAAGAGTTGATTGTTTTGAAAACTCATCATCCAGTCACTTTCAGCATTGCAACAGTGCGATAATGTTTCAAGTACACAATCTTCAAAACAAAATGTTTCCAACATGGTGCAATTTCTGACTATGAAGGATAGAAAGCTGTGTCCTGACAGACGACGATGTGACATCTCAAATTCTTTCAACACTAATCGTTGTTCACTGTTGTCTAGCAGACTTTCGTTTTCTGTATTAAATTCGTGAAATGTGCACCATCGAAAACATAAATCCTCAATTTTGTTATATTGTGTAAAAAATTCTTTTGGACACATTTTGAATGAACAGCCGTCTAAGAACAGTTTTCTTATGTTTTGTAAATTTTGAAACAATTTTTCCATTTCAAAATGTGCTCCAGACAAATGGAGCTCTGTGGATTCTTCATTAAATTTAAAGATAATTTTGTCCATTATTTTGCATTGGTCGTCGACTGAATGCAATGAAAACCTTAATTCATTTCCAGTGTGAAAATGTGTTGGCAAATTGTCATAGTTATCAAAGCATGGCACACAAAATCTTTCCATAAAAGTAATTTATAGTCCAAGCTTAAATAGCTTAAGAAACGTGAAAACGACTCAGTATGAACTACACTACCACTTTCAGGTGATGCCAGTTTAATCTTCTGATGTTCAATTCTATCAACAAAAAGTGATGAAAATTGACAGTTCTTCATCCAAAAATATGCAGCACAATATTCGACGATAGTTTGATGCGCGAAATTTAAATTTTCATTGTCACTAGATGGTAAAATCAATCCAGCATTTTTTGCAATAAACATAAA
>JAQGBA010001989.1:0-10956 GCA_034698125.1 Prionchulus punctatus | reverse complement strand
CACAATAGAATTTGAAATTGCCGGCCAAACGCGATTGCGCATACCATGCCTGCGCATCACAAAACTGTCGCACCCCCACCTGAGTTCACAATGAAAAACATTGAGTTCACTTTGACTTATTAAGCTGTTTTACATAAAATTTAATTTAGCTTGCTAACTTATCTGCCACAAAATGTTTACAGATGCATTTAATATGGATTTTATTACCAACAACCACAGATCGCGCATAATATCAAACAAATGAGTGGGCCAAATAGCAAACTAATGAATATGATAAATACGAATATGATAAATAAATATGATTATAATAAATATGAATACGATGAATATGATAAAGAAAAGCAAGAGCGATGGTACATCCGACTTGGACGGTGACGAAATGTTGTCAACTACCTGTTTGCCTTTCCAGCTAAAGTAAACAAAATTTGAGATAAAAACCGCTCCATAAAGTACAGAAATAGTTCAAAGTTGCTCAATAAAGTTTTAAAAAAAAGTTTACTGTACATTTTATTGTCAGCGTCGGATTTCGTAGTGTTCGTGCAATTTTCGACTTCGATGTTGCCTTTATCCTTATAATCTTTACCGATGACTACAACGATTTCGCATTGCTTGAATACAGCGATATTGTCCGGTTGGAACATACAGCAGCCTTCGATTCTGCTCAACGGTTTCGCGGGACGGCATGCGGAATTCTTTGTGCAGTTCGTAGTTTTCGTGTAATACAGCAGGAGAGCTTTGTCTGGATTCAAATGGATGTATGACTTGTAGATACTTCCGTATTTGACGCTGCAAAATTCGTCCTTGGTGTATAAGTTCAACACAGACACAGCGAGCGAAAGCGTATCTTCGATTATGGATTTCTGTTCAGTGGTCACCAGCTCTATCCAGTAGTCGTCAGTTACCGCGAAACGTAACACACAAGCAAGCAAAGCGTATCTGAGCATCGAACTCCGAACATCGAATTGTTCAAAATCTAAAATCAAATTTATAGAATAACTTTTTGAAACAATGATGGAGAAATTGACTCGTCAAAAAAGTAACCTTAAGACGCATTTCGTCGTGTATAAATAATGTGCATCCATAATTGTAGGCCGCCTTGGACGACTTTCTTTTCCATCCTTGTTGTCGGCATTCAAACTTGCCGACAGTTTCATCAGCAGTCAAACTTTACTAAATAAAAAACAACTTTCGCCAGCATTAGTCATTCAAACTAGTCTCAGCCCCAACAAAAAGGGCGTAAAGTTGTTGCATCAATGTGACAACTCAACTACCTAAATAATAAATAAATCCATGAAATTCAATAAACACCTTGTTTGTTCTTACACCATTCTTCTTTGGCACAGGCAATTTTTGATTTTGAAATAACTATTGCTCACTCTTCACATCATTTTGCCAGAGAAAACTGCATAAATTTGTTTCATCAAAGTGACATCTAAATATATGTATACGAGATACAATCTTATAACAACATTTAATTCCTTGCTTGCTTTCGGTCTAAAGACACTTCCAAATTGCAATAAGCTGCTTGAAAGTAAGTAATGGAGTAATTCATAATCATAGATCCACATTTGGAATTCGTCTGCTACAAAAACACATTTTGTTTGTTTATTCATCGTCAAAACATGAAAACGTGTTTAACTGGATTTTTCATAAACATCAACAAGTTTCAATTGCACACACATAAAAAAAATCGTCACACAATTAAACAACAATAAACAGGAATGTTTAGAAAACGTCCTTGCAGACTGGAAAATTTCGTCATGTTTAGAAAAACATCCATGACATTTTTTGTTTATTATTGATTCAAATGTTGCTCCAAATTTAACCATAAAAGGAATGAATGAAACGTAAAAATTCAGTTTCCACATTTATTTCTGAAATTCATTGCTGATTTTCTGAAGTGTTATTCTCCCCGAAAAATCTCTCTAAAAGTAAGAAAAGTTGTTGCCTCTGAGGTAGAAAAGGGTAAAAATAGGTTTTTTGCAGATGTCTCAAGATAAAACAGTCGGTGAAAAAATTCAAGGCTTAGGCGAAGCCGCGAAAGAAAAAATGATCGACGCGAAGGATTACGTTGTCGGATTAGGCGAGAAAGCCGGTCACCGAATCGAAGAAGCCGGTGATCACGCCGAGGATAAAGCCAACGAGCGAAAGCACGATCTGAAGAAAGCCGAACATCGAGCCGAAGAGAAAGCAAAAGGCCAATCATAAATTTCTTGGCGCTAATTTCAAATACTCTCTAAATGCATTTTTGTAATTTTCAAAAAATTATCTTCCAAGTTGCTTTTGTATTTTTCTGAAAAAAAGCTGTAACCAGTAATAAAATTTGTTTTCATATTTGCATTTGATGGTGCAAGAGACACTAACAAAAGGTACAGTAAGAATTAGGTTAAAACTTAGTCCATATTCAGATATTGATTTTTGAGACACACAACCATCTGGTACCCTATTTGAATCTTAACTTATGCTTAAAAATTAAAAATTGAAAAAAGAGTAAAGTTTAAATTGAATGGTTTAGGTCATAAAGGTGCTATGTGACGAAAAGTTCATTTTGAGAAAAACCAGTTTAAAGTTTTCGATATGCCATTTATCACACAGTCACATAACCCCTTTATGCTCGGGTATCTTCTTAACGGTGATAGTTAGCACAAAACGCTTTTTTGCATTGGAAAGAGCATGGTCAAAAATGTACAAATCACATCTCAAAAATTTCACTTTTGTCACATAGCACCTTTATGACCTAAACCATTCAATTATAACTACAGTTCAAATCTAAAATCCTAAAAACATTACTAGAACCACTTTATAGCACATGGAAATTGTTTTTGTTCGTTTGTTTCGGTTTTTAGTCGTTTTACTAGCACAAATGATGTCATTTTGCGCGCTAGACGACACGTAAACGTCGGCAAAATCAATTTTAGCAACAAACATCAACGTTTACAGCGAAAATAAACATGTTTGTAATGAACCAGTTCATCGAAAGAAAATTCCAATGTTGATGTTTCTCCCCACATGTTTATTGAATTGTAAACAAAGTTCGAGATATAAACGCTGCGAGAAAGCGACGGATTCAGTTCCAAAAATTCTATTAGCAAGCAAAACTTGTGAAGTGAAGTTTTTGATTTTCCTCACTGTCTACTTTTAAATTCGAAAGTAAAAAAATCAGTTCGGATCCGTTCGATGGAAAACTTAACTTTCATTTTTTTCTAGAATGTCTGAAGAAAAAACTGTTGGCGAAAAAATTCAAGGCTTAGGCGAAGCTGTCAAGGAAAAAATGATCGACGCCAAGGATTACGTGGTCGGCTTGGGCGAAAAAGCTGGTCACAGAATCGAAGAAGCCGGTGATCATGCCGAAGATAAAGCTCGCGAAAGGAAACACGACTTGAAGAAAGCCGAACACCGAGCCGAAGAGAAAGCCAAAGGGCTTTAAAAAACAAAATATTTGTTTTTCTGCGTGCAATCTCAAGAGTTGCATTGTATTTTTGTATTTTGTGTCTTTTCTAGTCACCCCGTGCAGTTGTTGTAATTTACCGAATATAATAAAAGATAATTGATACTTGTTCAAAGAAAGGCTGGTGACGAAATTTGTTTTCAAATTAGCTAAAAGTTGTTAAGAGAGTTCAGGTGAAAAAGCAATTTGCATTGTGATTGGGCAAGGCTGGCAGTTATTGACATATTTTATACAAATACAAATCAGATTCGAATCTAAAAGCTGATCAATCGCAAAAAGTTACTTTGAAGAAGTTCAACTTGAGCGTGGGATTGAGAAACTCAAATTTAATGCAAAATGGATATCAGGTATTTGTTGAAAAGAATCTTTTTTTGAAAAAATGCAACCTTAAACTTTATGGCAAACGACAAAATATGTTTTTTATGCTCTCCGATCACGCGAGCATCGTACTTTAAAAACAGCTTGCCAAAAATAGGATGTGGCACTGGGAAAAACGTACAGTCTTAATTTTCGGCTTGTCAATCATGTTCTCCAATTTTTGTTTCAATGCGCTCATTTGGTGGTTATTTTGTGGTTTTGTAAGATTTTATTCATCTTTCATTGAACTAACATGCAGATTAATATGTTGCAGATGCTGCCTTTGCGCAGATTGATTTAACGGAGCAAAACAAAGTCCGATCTCAAAATCAAAAAACGAAAGTCATCGAAGATTTGCAATCGACCGTCTCGATCGGCGGATGGTTCGAACATTATCAAGTTTGCGATGATAAGAGATTCACGTGTCACTTTCATGCTGTGTATATTCCGACAGATTATTACAAAGTCCAATCCGCGTGCCATAGTGCATTTGGACCTGAGTTCTGAACGGTTTTAATTCAAGTAAAATAATATTTAACTAAGTAGGCTTAAGAATAAAAAAATATCAAGAAGGTGAGTTGACTGTTGCAGGGCATCAGCAACAGTGATTTTGCCTTCAAAGCCATTTTGGTTTGCGATGTACTCTAGTCTCAAGCTTCATAGTTTTGCTCTGTGTAGAAATCTGTAGATCGTGATCATGAATTGATTTATCAAATTCCTGCATAATGCACAACAAACACAACGAGACGTATGTTTAAGATTCGCAACAATGAGTTCAGTCGATTGGTTTATTGCGCAATCCATGTCAACAATGAATTATTTGTCAAGGACAGTTAGACATGTTTTGTAAAGTCAAGTTTGGTATAAATATGACTGATGAGATCATAGAATTAAAAATGGAAAAGAGTTATTGGAGATTCGAAGACCATTTACGATCTATCTACTGTGGCAATAAATGTAAAAATGTATTTTTTTGTTACTTCACCAGTCCCCTCCCCCTTCTCACAGTCATTTTCCTCAAACCCAAATTCATTACACCCTCGCACGTTTCTTGTGATAAATCTATTGTATCACAAGATAGACCATCTACTTGCTTATAAGCTGTTTCTTAGCCTTCTAGAGGCGGATTATAAACGGGGGCGGCAAATAAGTGAGAGAATACAGTGTAATGTTTTGCTATGTTTGAGAATACGCTGACATTGCAACACTGTTTTTTTCCAGATATCTGGAATGAACAAGAAGCGTTCGCAAGCACCGTGGATAAATCTTTTACAGCCTTCGACCCAAACGCCACATACCGGCCAATTAAAAAATATCGTAATATGTCATCAGATATAAATGACAAGCGACAATAAATTATTTTTGACAAGCAAAAATTGTATCTTAATGCTATTTGTTAGAAATTGCTATACGAATTCAATTGTTTTTCTTCCAGTTGTCAAGATGTATGCAATTCAATGTTGCATGCGAGTACCAAATTTAACAGTCGAAGCGGTTTTCAGCATGTGGCCAGTTTATGGATACAGAGAAACATATCATTTCTGTGGTTTGAAACTGGTCAATGTTGCTAATATTGCCAAAGGTGTAGCAAGAATTACTCATTGGCTTATTCCATATCGTGCCAGCACTTCTATTTTGCTGGTCCCTTCTTGTACTACAACGAAATCGGCTTCGCATGTTGGACGATGTTTGATCCCGATTACCAACAGTCAGATGTGCACCAAAAGGTTTGCATGATACGGTTGTGTGTCGACCTGGATTGGAACCCACTCCTCCTCCATTACTTCTTAAAATGAACAAAGAGTCAGAAACAATTGTTTGACGTTTACAATACCATCTTATATCACAAAACCTTATATCACCTTATTATTACATAACGTTACATGTTATAATCTCTGATACTTTATAATATTAATCCAAATTATAAATCGGCATATAAACATTTATTACTTTATACTTTATACATATTAAAATTTTTGAGACCTTTCTACAGCTGAACTCGAATTTTATATAAAATTACCTTTGAATTAAATTTATACTCGATAGAGCATAAATGTAGTGCAGGTATATGCAAGTTATTTCCAATTATTTACATTAATTAGCAGTTAGTTGAAAATTCTATCGCAGGACATAGCACAAAGGTTGATAGAAAATTCATAAGCCTGGGCTCTATAACTATTCGAAAAATAAATATTACACAGAAAATTGCAACACGAAACAATGCTAACAACAGGATGTAAGTACTATACAACCTTGATTTGCTTGAAAAATGAAAAAACCTTTTCATTTCCAGATGGAAAGGAAGCACAACAACCCTCATTGTGAACAGAAAAAGTTAATTGTGAATGCCCCTAACATAAATTAAATAGATTAAAAATTTATTATGGGTATCATAGATTAAAAACAGAATTGAAAAATTTCCAAAACTTGTGGCAACAGTATTGTTTTATCTTAATTCAATAATCTGATACAGTGTCACAGCACTCCTATTTCGAGGATCCTGAGACTAACCGCCGCATGTGGCTGTGCGACTGTATACTGTAGCGCTGGTGTCGTGCAACCAAGTTTCAAGACGATTACGATGTGATTTTATTCAACGACTCGACGAAACGATATCGACGAACGAATGCACTGACGGGCAGAGTGTATCCAACCACCCCCTGCGAAATGCTTACTATTAGTTATTGTTTTATAGGCAGAAAGTGCGTCAAGGGTGGGAGAATGTTTATATGAATGAGAAATTGGGAAAGAGATTGAAAGATTAGAGAAAGGGTATAGAAAAGTGTAGGCCTATTGAAAAAGTAGAAATATGTATATCTAAATAGAAATAAGAAATATGAATATGATGATTAAGTTATGCTTTGGAAAAGTAAAATTGTTTACAGAAAAAAGGATTTGAATTGAGAAATGTAAATAAAGTTAGTATTAGAATTGACTCTTGTCACAACAGCAACCCTTTATTATTTTCACATTGCGCAATGTCTATTTACAATTTACAGTTTTCAAGATGCGCATCTTCATTTACGATGTGTGCCTAAGGTTTGAACAGATTTATTTCTGCAAACTAATTCGAAATAAATGGACCACTCAACAGATAAAAAATGTCCTTTTCTGTTAAAACAAAAGCAGCTGAGATGAAAAATTTTTAAATGCCACAACAAGTTTAGTTATTAAAATGTCCTGGTTTAAACTTATGTTATTAACGGGTGCAACCTTTGGCTGTATTTTTGTGTTAAAGGTTTGTAATACATATATTAAAAAGAGGTTTATTCTTCACCATAGTGACAGCGAGAGCCACTTTTCTTACAGAATTTGCACATTGGCGAACACGCTATTTTTGTTCTTCAAAACGCATACAGATTGTATGATGACTGGCAAAATTTTAGCAGAAAAATTTATGAATCGACACATCCAAATTTACCTGGTAAGTACAAATTGTAGATGGTAAATTGAAACGTGCTTTTGTTTCTGTAAAAGCTTCAGTTCAGTTTATATTTCGGTACAAGACGATTGCACGACATCGAACGAAGCTCAAA
Organism: Prionchulus punctatus; assembly: GCA_034698125.1. Lineage (NCBI taxonomy): Eukaryota > Metazoa > Nematoda > Enoplea > Mononchida > Mononchidae > Prionchulus > Prionchulus punctatus. The sequence goes on along the minus strand of JAQGBA010001989.1, from coordinate 3,615 downwards.
AATCATTACGCGGAGCAATAACTACCACTTCCAAGACTGCAGTGTTGAGTCCCATTGAAAAACAGTCCGCTTTAGAAATATTGGAAAGCGTGACCTTTGAAGATTACAAAGAAAAATGGAGTACGAGATTTTCCACATTCGAAAAGAGTAACTGCGCCAGTGTCATCAAGGACTTTGGAGACGAATACAAATGGGATAAAGACATTGTCTCGCGGTTGACAAATACCATACAAAACCAGTTGCAAGATAGGAAAACTTCGTCAGAATTTCGAATCAGCAAGGGTGTCAACTTGTATCAAATTTATTACATCATTATGCACAGAAAAGGTTCTTAAGTTCATTAAGTTATCATGTCATTTCTCATTAGTTGCACGAAATTTAGTTTGCAAACGTGAAATGCGTATTAATGCTGATTCGCAAGTACATGTTAGTCTTCCTATTTGCTATAAGCATATGCAATTTTCATAAAAGTCAGTACACTTGCGTAATTGATATTACAAACGATTATTAACGGTTTGTGCCCGGATAAACGTCGAAATTGACAGTTTTTGGTAATTTTTAGCTCGTAATTTCAATTGAAACTTCAATTCAAATTTTGGAGCAAAGGAGAACAGAAAATTTCACGAATAGCGTCGCTCACCCATTTTCGATAGGCATGTATCAAATTAGAAACTAAATATGTACTTGCGAATCAAAATTAAAATAGGTGTCTCATTTTAACAAAGTAAGTTCCCTTTCGTACAGAGCTTGCAAGCCTATACTTACTTCAATGTGGCACTGTATTGAATTTGTTAACATGGAGAATTCGAGAATTGTACACTTTTTGTTGAATTTCGAAGAAATCTTCCCTGAATTTTAAGGAGAAATTGTGCAAATGGGGATTGCACATGGTGAAGTTCGATTTAAATTCAACGATCTCCAACTTCCCATGATCAAAAAAACAGAAACAATTCAAAAAGGTGGTTGGTTTTCGAACGATGTCATCACGCGCGATGAACGTGAAGTTGGCACGAAAACCGTTGAACGACACGTCAGTTTTAAAGAAAAGGATATTCTGGAGAGATATTTTCAACGAAAAGCACTTGACAAATTTATGGAAGAGATTCCGGCGCCTGAAGATGAAAATGAGCCCTAAAGTTTCTTTTTTTCCTGTTTTGATTTTCACAGTACTGGTGATTACTTAATTTGTACTTGACTATCGAGTAAATGCAAAATAATATTGATAGTTCAATGTTTTCTGTTGTTGTCGATTGCTATTTGTAAAGCTTAATTTTAGTGAATTAGTGTAACACTTGAAACGTTGTTCAAAATTTACTTTTCTTACGACTATAGTTCTCGAGACCAGTTGCAAAGGAATGAGGGAGAAAAATTTAATTTAACATACAAATTCAGTTTGACTTTTTGAATCCGCGAATCTGTGTCTGCCCAGCAAAAAGCTAAGCTAAAAAAGGTTGCTTTTAAATAAAGGTTCCACCAGCCTTCGACCGAACGCTACATACTTGCCAAGTAAAAAATATCGCAATATGTTAGCAGACATAAATGAGTACTGCAATCAATTATTTTTGACATGTCATTGAAGAAAAAAATTTAAATGCAGGAAATAAAAACGGTATCTTAATCTTCTTTGGTGAAATTTATATATGATTTCAGTTGCTTTTCTTCCAATAGTCAAATGTACGCAGTTCAATGTTGCATGTGAGTACCAAATTTAACAGTCGAAAAGGTTTTCAGAATTTGGCCAGTTTACAGATACAGAGAAACATATCATTTCTGCGGTTTGAAACAGGTCAATGTTGCTTTGCTGACAAAGGTGTAGCAAGAATTAATCACTGGCTTATTCCATATCGTGCCAGTGCCATATGATATGCATATGAAACATTGCAAAAACAAAAACATTGAAACACAGAGTTTCGTTCGCTTGGTTTACTGACATGTCACTCACTTACCGAATGCATAATCACTTCTTTTTTGCTGGTCCCTTCTTGTACTACAACCAAATCGGCCTAGCAAGTTGGACAATGTTTGATCACGATTACCAACAGTCAGATGTGTAGCAAAAATTTGCATTACAAATGATGCGGTTGTTTGTCGACCTGCAAGGCAAACCACTCTACTACACAATCGACATCTACAATATCGCCTTAAAGAGAACAAAGAATCAGAAACACATGTTTGACGTTTATAATAATATCATCTTATATTATTTTATATTTTACCATGTGATATGTTATGGTATCATTCAAAATTGTTAATCACCATGTAAACCTTATAACGTACAAACTTATATTAAAAATCTATCAGATATAAGATCTTTCTACAGTTCAAATTAGAACTATCTATAAAAATAACTTTGAGTCAAATTAAACACACAACTTTGAAGAATTAATTCGCTTTTGTCCGCTGGTTTTCAACTATTGCTGAATTTGGATTTCAGTAATTTTTCCTTTGGGCAACGAAAATAAAGATTAGAAATTTTAAAAGCATGTTCAAAAACTTGATTTATTTCGATTGATACAGGTGACAGCTTTGCATAAATAATTAATTGGACAACACCAAATTATTCGTGTTCTACAAGTGTGTAGTATAGTTAGCCAATAGAGCGCAAAATGTAAAATAAAAGGGCATCCCTTTGAGGCTGCTGCAGTTGCTTTATTGATGTCAAAATGTTTTTGTCGTTCATGTTTTTATAATTTTTCTTAAATATATTTATGGCAATCAGGAACAATCTCGAGTTAGCTCTAATTTCGACAACTATAGTTCTAACCTCAAACTGCTATAGTTGTGCCCTTTGGCAGCTAATTTGTTTTCAACCGTGGTTCAATTTTGATTATTGGATTGGTTTCAGGCAACTGTCGACTGGTGTCTGGTCCCTTGGTAAGCAACTAGTTTTACATATTTTAACGGACACTGCTACAGTTAGAGTTTTATTGTTCTGACCGAAACAATAGCAATTATCATTTTTATCCTTTTTGAATAGTATCTTAACCACCATTACCCTTCTTTCTTCGAGTGGTTGGACAAACAGCTTTCGATTTCAAGGAAAAGGATTTTTCTTTGTTTTTTGGATCTTTGGTTGAGAATGCCTTTTGATCTCTTTCTGTGAAAAAAACAAACATTTGGAATTGTAATTGTCTTGGAGTGTTGCATTTTACTTTTTGTTGTCATAATATCTCCACTTTTGTTTTGAGTTTCAGGTAAACTTAAACCCATTCTTCTGTTCACCTTTTTCGTCCAATTCAAACTTTTTGTTTTATCTCGACATAACTGATAGACATTTTTACAATGTGATCCACCCAGCGGCCCGCTCGACTAACCATGAAAGAAGTTTTTCCCTATGTACAGTAACCACTGCAGCCCGTCCATTGAATGGCGCAGGCGGAGCAGACTTCGCACAAACTTTGCCATCGTATTCGTACATGTTTTTGTAAGGTTGACCAAACTGACTGTTGTCCAGCCACGACAAAAACTGATCAAGTTTTGTAAATGCGGATGCACCTCTCCTACACTTTAAGTCGACTGCAATATGGTGTGTACTGAATGTGTGACGATAGTCAATTCCCACTCATACTTATATTTACATTTCTCAAACCAATTTCTCATTTCTATAAACAATCT
>JAQGBA010001988.1:0-10958 GCA_034698125.1 Prionchulus punctatus | reverse complement strand
TAAGCGACTATGGTTGTTCAGTGACTATTGTACAGTTGTATTGGGAATATTGTTGTTCAGTGATTGTGGTTGTCCTGCGATTGTAGTAGTCCAGTGGACTATCGTTGTACAATGATCATAGTTGTTCGGGTCATATAGTTTCCAGTGATCATAGTTGTCTTTTAATTTTCAGTGAGTATAATTGGTTCAGTGCCAATAGTATTTCAGTGACTATACTGTAGTTTTCCTGACCATAGTTGTTCAGGGACTATAGTTTCCAGTGACTATACTTGTCTAGTGGACTTTAGTTTTCAGTGACTGTCGTTCAGTGACTATAGTTGGTTCAGTGCCCATAATGTTTCAATGACTATAGTTATCCAGTGACTATAGTTGTCCTGTGATTATAAATGTCCAGTGGACTATAGTTGTATGGTGACCATAGTTGTTGGAGGACTATAGTTTCCAGTGACTATAGTTGTGTAGTGGACTATAGTTTTTGAGTGACTATAGTCGGTCATTCAGTGACTATATAGTTGGTTCAGTGCCCATATTGTTTCAGTGACTATAGTTAACCAGTGAGTATAGTTGTCCTGTGACTATAGATGTCAGGTGGACTATAGTTGTACAGTGACTATAGAGTTGTTCAAGAGCTATAGTTTCCAGTGACTATAGTCGGCCGTTCGTTACTACACTTGGCCCCGTCAGTATAATTGGTTCAGTTCCAGAATGTTTCAGTGACTATAGTTGTTTCGCTGACTGTAGTTGTTTCAGCAGTTTTCTAATTGGCTTAGGTGAAAAACTATATCGTAGAAGATCGAGAGCCGGTTTACGTGAAACTGAAAAGCGGGTCGGGCTTCCTCGGTTGGTACAGCGAATCCGAAGAGATGTTTCATTCCGGTGACAATGTGCACCAACGGCTCGAAGAAGTCGTTTCGCCACAAAAAATCTTCGCTGGCGAATTCGCAAACATGCACAAATATTTAGTTTATAAAGTTTGTCGAAATACGGCGAAGAAATTTCTCGATTCGTTGAACATCGAAGCCAGCACCAAAAGCATGATGGAATGGAACGGTAAGATTGCGATAAGCGCCATAACTTAAAATAAGCGTAGCGGTCTCGCCACGAATTGTATTCTTGTTTCAGATTCAGATTGAATTCGGTGATATTCAATTCGGTTCTGCGGTTATTTTTCTTTTTAGTATTCGCAAGTTTTTTTGTGTTTATTGTCTTAGTTGAGTGAATAAATTTGTTGTCATAAAAATAATTGCTATATACATGAAAATCAAAATCACAACTTGAGGATCCTCAAGTTGCGATTTTGAACACGGTTTCATACCAATGTGATTCAGAATAATTCTTCATGCGAGAACCGATAACTGAATACCGATTGGAGGATTACGGACTTTTGGGCCATCCTTACTGTAAACAAATGCATTAACAAATATATGTGCAAGCTGAGTAAAATATCCATTAGCAGTTTTATTTATTTATTTATTTTTTTTTAATTTTTGGGCCTGCTGGCCTATAGCCGGCCAGCAGGCTTAGATAATACGTACCAGAAGCTGCCCAGGGCATCTGGTACGGCCACAGAGTTTCACCGGCGACGCCACCTCCGACCACTATGACGCCGCCGCCCTGCCTTTCCTCCTCTCCATCAACTCTTCCGGCCTCAAGTTCAGGCAGAGAACCAGCATGTTCCTCTGCGGCGTGACCCTGGCACCGCATCCACCGCCAGTTTCGGCTTCGTTGAGGCGTGTGGGATCCGCAGATGTGCCCATTCATGCCCGGATGCTGGGTCGGAATGGTGCACGGCGCCGGCGTTCCAACAGCAACGGGTGCCCACTTTTCTCATCCCACATGCTCATCGGAGCAGCCTTGAGCATCGGCTGCAGCGTGGAGGTCTTAACGGGCATGCTCAAGCCCAAAGCTGAATTGAACCCGGGCCACTATAACGTCGACCGAAAGAGAACCCAACGCTTTGAACCATCGGGCCACCCGACCCTATTTGCAGTTTTAACAAGCGCGATAGCGCTTGCCTCATATTGTGTTTGATATAACATCCAGAGCTAAAAATATATGTAAGTTTCAAGGTGAATTGCAAATATCCAAGATATTTTAGAGCCCAACTTGACATTTATTCAGGTAGGGCCCATTATTTGCGGCATATTCATCAGCGAAATGGCACGCCCTACCGCGTGCATTAGCAGATGACACAGGTAAATAAGTAACTTCTCGAGTAAAAATGACATCCAAGGCTGAGCTGAGCTGAACCGAAATCTGCGCAAGACTTCGGATGAACGTTTATCTTCTTGCTAAATTCATAGCGCCAGCGCTTTTGTACAAAAGGCAGCGTTCAATATGTCTAAGACAACCCGGGGAGACAAAAGAATAAATTTTTTTTATCCTGTACTCATTTTTCGAAAGAATAAATTTATGATCCTGACTCGTTTTTCGAAACGAGCGCATGCAAAAAGGAACACAATGAAAAACTGGCCGTATTTCGAAAACAGCACGGAAAGTTTACTCTAGTGGTGTGAATAATGTTAAAAAAAAAACGAACTATAGATACATTTAACAATGATGTTTTGCACTTTAGAATGCGCTTGCGGCGACACAATCAATCACACCCATAAAATCACAGAGTCAACTGCCAGAATAGGGGTTATTGAATCATAAGAATCCAATCCATCAACAGCCTACTCCCAAATTGAAAATTTTCAACAATAGAGAATAAAATGTCAACATTTCTTCATATAGTCGTTACAATTGACAGTACAAACTTCTGTAACTTTTTTCCGTCATGTTCTTAAACAATAATAAATTCTTCCATAAGGGCGTTAACAATTTCTGCGAAGCTACGTCGCTGCATGGCTACAAAGAAGCGTATCAATCGAAGACGCAATTTTGGAGGTTCGTATGGATTTTCATTATCTGCCTCGCAACTGCCGTAACTCTGTATCAAGTGTACAATGCTTACGGGACGTTTATGGGATCGAGCAGCGTCACGGTCATACAACCCATAGAGCCGGGCGATCTGAAATATCCACCTCTCGATGTATGCTTCATTCACTGGAGGAGTTGGGTTGATTGGAAAAAGGCAACATCATTGAATTTCACTCGAGAACAATTGATATATTCCATATCCTACATTTCAAATCCACCCTTCAGCGAGACGATATTCGACATAAATAAAACTCGAATGGAGTTCCTGAAAACAATGAAAGCAAACAACTTTACGCGTTTATCGGAAATGTTCCGAGCGATTGCTAAACCGTTTCCAATGGTCCTCGCTCTGCTTGGAGGTGGGGTTCTGATGGAACATCCGCTGTATTTCAATAACGTTTCGTTTAGACTTTTGGACGGAGACACGTACTTGTGTTACACGATGTCCGGCGATGAAGTACTGACAGTATTGAATCAACAGCAACATAAACCGTCGAATTTACTGTCGGCAGTAATTCCAGTTTTTAACTTTTCAATCCAAGATCCAAACTTTTCTATGTACAGTTCGTTTACGAACGAGCAAGAGTACAACTTTATCATCGGTAACTGGCTATCGAGGAAAACTAACTATTGGCTTCCGAAGATATCCGATTACCAGAAGAACTTTACCGGTTTCACATTTCCCGTGAGGCTGTTCCCAGATGGTTACAGCAACGAATACGTCGAAATTACAAAAGAGAACGACGAATATTACATACTATTAACACCATCAGTTCACCGACAGATGAACACCGCTAAAACTCCTTGCGTTGAAAATGCAAAGGAAATTTCAACGGAGCATCGTTGCGAAGACATGTGTCGGGCCAAATATCAGAAAAGTATGAACATGTGCCTGCCGCTCACCTCCGCCATGATGCTCGAGGAGGACACACCGGAAAAGATGTGCTCAAATACCATTCTCTTTATTCCTCTGTTAATGAACGAAACTACCATGCCCCCAGTAGTGAAACCAGCGGAAGGGAACATAACAGCGTCGGATGCCGATAACTTCCATAATGAACTTCAATCGTGCTTGGATGAGTGCGATAATGATAACGCATGCGAAATTTGGAAATACCAATTCTCCAAATCCATCAACACGCTTGCATCTGAAGCTCGCTTGCTATCATTCAAGAATCAGACGGACATTAAAATTGCCTATCCGGAAGAACACGACGTACTGATAATGATTGACGCCGACGCAAGAACCTTCGAGGATTTCATTGGCAACGTGGGCGGTCTTTTGGGCGTGTGGACAGGCGCTAGTATCTTGTCGCTAATAGAATTGTGTTACCTTTGTTGTTGCAAGAATATGTCACCCCAAGATTTGCCCGAAGGCAAATGTAGAAAGTCTAAAAAGAAACAAGCAGAAGAACCGTCCGCTGGCGAATGCAAAAAACCTAAAAAGAAACCTTCGACTGTAGTTCAGTCGAATGGTCTTTGATTCTGTTGATATGATAACTCTGAGTACGACCTGTTCCTGTTTCTGCGCAATTGACTGCAAGCATTTAGCTTGCTTTGTTGGCATATAACCATTCATTGTTGTGGTTGACTTCCTGTTACAAATGTGTGTTTGGTGGTGAAGTATCGTCAGATAAAGCAAGTCACATTCACATCCAAATACGAATCTGGCCTCTTTACCTGATAGGAATTCATCATTGACAAACCGAAATGCGCAACATAAGAAATAAAAGTTGAAAAACTAATTCAAAGTGCCATAAGAGATTTAGCATGTTTAAACGATATTTCCGCTGTTTTTTAAAGCTTGTTTTGCAAGATTCAGAGCATGTAATTAAAAAGCGGACCAGGTTCTCGTGGAAGGTCCACAGAAACTGAAGAAATTTTACTGAGTCTCGAAAAAGTTCAAAAAATCTTTGCTGGTTAACTTGCAAACATGCGCAAATATTTCATGAGCGCAGAAAGTCTTAATTAAATACAAATCGAAGACAGAATGAAAACCATGATAACGCAACATGAATTGCAGCAGTATGTTCGCAATATGGTGACAAATTGATGTAAGAATAAAATAAGACGCGACTCCGAATTGTCGCTAATAGTCGTAAATTTTTGACTTTATCGAACTTTGTTTTGTTTTTTTGTGACATTATTTTTGTTCTGTACAAGCGGTTTTGTCAAAAGACTATTTCGATGATCTTGCTCTCTGCTTGCATAATATTTGATTGTCCATCCTGAATTTATCATGAAAGTGTTTTTGATCGCAGGTTTCAATGAAAATTTTCTACAATCGTGATGTAGTCTTAGAGTAAGCTTACTTTACGTTCTTTACTAATAAGCCAAAGCGAGAAAACTAATTTTTGATTGGTCTAATGACGTTGTTGATCTCTTTTGAACATTTTTGTAACAATTTGTATCATGTCAAATTATTTATTATTCTTATCGCCATTTATAATCACTATTTTATGCAAATTTCATTGTTTATTTTTGCCAATTTTGCCTAATGAACACTAATACATAATTATCTTTGTAGGAGTAAATTTTGGAGAGAAGCTTGTTAGCCAATATTTTGAGGAAATCTTTCTATCTTTAAATAGCTAGAAACGCGTTCGGATATCCGCGTAATTGAGCAAAAATCTGTAACGGAACTTCATTATCGTACGCCCTACCAAGGAAGCTAGATAGTCAACGCCCTAGGGAATATTCCAGCCATCTTTATTACATGGTGCCGGCTAGAGGCGTATTTGGTTGGAAATCTATTTGCGTTTTTTAAAATTTTTTCGTTCCTCTTATGTCGAAAAATTGTGCGATTTTCTTTGTCAGCACTGGAACATATGCAATTTTTTCGGGACCGCACAAGAAAAGAAGGGGATTTTAACCAGAATGAACCTTTAACCGAATGTGTTTTTATGAGATTCAACTGTATTACAGTACAACATCAAATTTTGATCTCAATCGTGTTTAATTTTGTGAAATATCGTTTATCATGATATTTAATTATGTTAAAAACTAAATTTATGTGAAATTTGTACGTATGTAGCCTTGATACTGACAAAGTGTCACAGTAAATCAACGTGCCTTTTGTAAAATTAGTTGACGTCAGCTACGAAATAACAACTCAGACTGGTTGTTTCAAAGCGCATTACAAGTAAATTACTATTGACTTATATGGCATTCTGTGAAACAGACTAAGTCGAGATTGTTGCACCATGGTCGTCAGACAATATATAAATTGCTGTATGGCAATTACTTGACAATTGTAATAGGTTCTCCGTTTACGAAAAATGTTTTCAAACACAAACACGTTTGCTCGTAAGGGTGTGAGGAATTTCTGCGAATCAACATCATTACATGGATACAAAGAAGCCTTCGAATCGAAAACGAAATTCTGGAGATACTTCTGGATTTTAATTGTATCTCTTGCAACGGCGGTTACAATTTATCAAGTCTACAACGCTTACATAACATTTATGGGATCAAGCAGTGTCACTGTAATACAGCCTATCAATCCGGGTGATGTAAAGTATCCGCCGCTCGACATGTGCTTCATTCACTGGATAACTTGGGTAGATTGGGAAAAGGCCATGGCATTGAACTTTACCAAAGATACTTTGGTATACGCAATGTCCTACATCGCAAATCCAGTCTTCAGCTCAACGACTTTCGATAAGAATAAAACGCGAGAAGAGTTCCTGAGAACGATGCGGGCTAACAACCTTACGCGTTTATCCGATCTGTATAAAGCTATCGCTAAGCCCTTCCCAGAGGTTGAAACTCTTCTCGGTGGTGGCTTTCTGATGAAACACCCGCTATATTTCACCACACTTACATTTCGACTCTTTAACGACGACACATACTTGTGCTACAGACTGTCTGGTGAAGAAATTCTTGGAATTATAAGTCAGCAACGTGAGAAATCTTCGATTTTTCACAATAAAGGAATACCCATATTTAACTTTTCAACCCAAGATCCAAATTTTTCGATGTTCAGAACATTTATGAACGAAGATGAGTACAATTTCAGAATTGGTAACTGGCTGTCGAGAAAAACAAACTATTGGCTACCAAATTTATCGGATTATCGAAAGAATTTCTCCGGTTTTATGTTCCCTGTCAGGATGTTCCCTGATGGTTACAGTGATGACTATCTTGATATAACAAAAGAGAATGATGAATACAAAGTGCTATTAACTCCAACAGTGCATAGGCAGATGAACACTGTCAATAGTCCTTGCATTGAAAAAGCAAAAGAAATCTCAACGGAGCATCAATGCGAAGACGTTTGTCGAGCCACGTATCAGAAAAATATGAACCAGTGTTTACCGCTCAGCTATGCTATCCTGCTGAAGGAGGATACACCAGAAAAGATGTGTTCACAAACTATTTTATATGTACCACTGCTCCTTAAAGGAAATACTATGCCCGAAATATTGAAAGCAGTCAAAGGTGTGGTAACCCCAAATGATTCCAGCAGATTCCAAACTGAACTTAAGTCTTGCATAGCTGCGTGCGGTGTTAATAACGCATGCGAATTGTGGAAATATCAATTTTCTAAATACATCAACACGCTCGCCTCTGAAGCACGAGTGCTATCGTTCAAAAACCAGTCGGACATCAAAATTGCTTATCCTGAAGAACGTGACATATTAATCATGATCGATGCAGATGCCAGAACCTTTGAAGATTTCATCGGCAATGTCGGCGGACTGTTGGGCGTGTGGACGGGGGCCAGTGTTCTATCCTTGCTAGAATTATTTTACCTTTGCTGTTGCAAGGAGAAGAAAGCGAACGATCTGTGTATCAACAAGAGAAAATCGAAAAATTCGAAAAATCAAGTGCAAACAACCATTCATCCAATTGCCTTTTTGTCTCCTTCATCCGCCTAACTACGCAATTATTTGGTTTCTTTAAAAACTGGTTGAAACGTCACTTCGCATTGTGAGTCTGTTATATTGACAACATTACAATATTGTCCTGCCATTTTTGCACAGAGTTCCTGTTTCTATAATAGTCTACTTTCTTTCTCTTACCGCGATGCATTTTTATGGATGCTCTGAATGTTGCCAACGAGGGCTCGTCGATTTCAACACCCAAAGATTTAATAGTAACAATTGACTTTGACATTCCAAATTTATATCGCACCATACTTTCAAGCTAAAAGTTCCCTCGTCATAAAATAGAATATATAAATTAAAAAAATGAAGAACTGGTAATAAAGATAATCTGATAATAAAGTCAGTAAGAAACAAATTTGAGCGCGGAATAGCGATGGCGAGTTTTCTGCAAAACATCGTTCCGGCAGGGCAGCTGAATGAATCGACTGATAACGAAATCGCTACTAATGCAGTTTCGGACACTAATCATGAATCAACTGGAAGACGAGTAAAGAACAAATCGAGGAAGAAATTACATAGCAATTACCAACGTACAAATTGTAGAGCCGAGCAAAACTGCGCCCAATCTAACTGAGCCTAATGATTCTAACATGCTTAATGTTGCGTTTGAATATTTGCTTATCAAAAGCCAGCAGTCCTCACATCTATTTGCCCAATAGAAGACCAATGGGATTCTTGGAGGGCCTTCTTCATCAAATGGAAGAATGTCGTTATAAAAGGTTTCGGGCTCCACGACAGTGTTGTTCCGTTGTACATCATCAGGACGGCCGATTTGATCTTAGATGCGACAGAAATGAAGTTAAGGGATATTTTCGCAATCTTATGGGAATTCAAGCATAATAAGGTTCGCGAAAATTCGATAATTCATGTATACAAGGATTCTTTCGCAAGCACAGATTCAATTACTATAAATCTTTGCCCATTGACGTGAGACGAATTACACCATATCGAGAGGTATTCCATAAACGAGCAAGACTGGCCGAAGAGAATCTTTTTCAATGTCGTTACAGGCACTGTTACGATCCTACATGGTACAGAAGGGTAGGACAATGCTTGGTTACCATACCTGTAAAGACTAACTATTATTTTCAATGTTTGCCAATTAGTGTTTCATTTCATATTAATTAATTTATCTCTTTTTGTATTGTTTCTATTATCAATTTTAGTGCCATATTAGAAATAGCAGTGGACAACTGTACACTGAGCACCTGCTTTGGAGGATGTCTAGGGACAAGGGTAATATGACATACATTCGCTGTCCTTGTTCCTGTTCTTGCCTCCTCTAAGTTTGTCAAATTGTCCATTGTAGTGGGGTTTACAAGAATAAAACTATCCTTATTATTTTATTTATCTTTACATAAGCGTTCGTGTTATTACTATTGCAAATTCGGAATGAATATCGTCAGAATCATCTGCATGCGCGGTGAAAACACAAGTTCGAAAATAGTAATTGAATCATGCGTCGATACAGCCAGGCTCTTGTGATCCTATATTAGGATCTGCATTAACTTTGTAAAGCCATTGAGGTAAATACCATGTTTGTAACAAAAAAGTGAACATATCGAAATATTACCTGTTTTGGTGGAAAAAAGTCGCCAAAATTTTGATTGGTCAATCTTATTTAAAAAAAATTGAAATGTTGTTATAATTTTTCAATAATAATAATGTCCATGTATCGAGGGGCAAAACGGCTTCTTCAGGTTTGCTAATGATTGACTGATTACATAATTTGTTTATACAGAATTTTAATTCTTATTTGCATAAAGGTGGGGATGTGTGGGATGTTAACTGAAATGTACTGTAAGTAAAAACAAAATCAGACGTGGACGCTAAGCGGAGTGGAACAGGATGGACGTTAACAAGAGTTGGTCAACACAGGGAGCATAAACCATTTTGTCGGAGCGGACAAAATGTGGGAGGTTAAACAAAAAGGGGCTCTGAGGGGATGTTAATGAGAAGCGAATGAATATGGAGATTATAACATGAACACTGTATATTTGTTTTACCAATTCCAACATGTGTACTAAGATATGTTGTAAAAACTTTTATTAAAAATTGAGAGGGAAAAAGAACCTGCTAGTGTTTCAATAGTTTTATATATCAATGATACGTGCGGGCTTGATAAAGGTGTGAAAAAATAAATCAAATGTATATTTTATAAAGTTGTATGAAATAAACAATAAAATGACAACTCAAACAGGTTATTTCAAATCGTATGGCAAGTAATCTATATTGAATCAAATGGCATTTTATGAAACTGAGACAACTCAGACTAACTTCCGAATTATTGTAGTGTTGTCGACAGAAAATAGGTAATCTCTCGCTTGGTCAGTTACTCGACAATAGTACCATACTTCATTCTCAAAAATGTTTTCGAATAAGAAAAAGTTTGTTCATAAGGGTGTAAGGAATTTCTGCGAATCAACATCATTACATGGATACAAAGAAGCGTTCGAATCGAAAACGATATTCTGGAGATACGTTTGGATTTTAATCGTATCTCTCGCAACGGCAGTCACAATTTATCAAGTCTACAACGCTTACATAACATTTATGGGATCAAGCAGTGTCACCGTAATACAGCCTATCAATCCGGGTGACGTAAGATATCCGCCAGTCGATGTATGCTTCATTCATTGGATAACTTGGGTGGATTGGAATAAAGCCATGGCATTAAATTTTACAAAGGAAACTTTGTTATACGCCATGTCTTACATTGCAAATCCTGTCTTCAGCTCAACGACTTTCGATAAGAACAAAACACGAGAAGAGTTCTTGAAAACGATGCATGCTAACAACCTTACACGTTTATCCGATCTGTATAAAGCTATCGCTAAACCTTTTCCAATGGTTGAAGCTCTACTTGGTGGTGGATTTCTGATGGAACATCCGCTTTATTTCACTACAATCACATTCAGACTTCTTAACGACGACACATACCTGTGCTACAGAGTTTCGGGCGAAGAAATTCTTCAAATTATGAATCAGCAACAACAGAATTCTTCAGTTTTTCACAACAAAGGAATGCCTGTCTTTAACTTTTCAATACAAGATCCAAACTTTTCCATGTTCAGATCATTTATGAACGAAGATGAATACAATTTCAGAATTGGCAACTGGCTGTCGAGAAAAACCAACTATTGGCTT
>JAQGBA010001987.1:0-10963 GCA_034698125.1 Prionchulus punctatus | reverse complement strand
AGACGTTTTTTTGCGTTTTCCTTATAATACAGTACAGTACAGAACTGTACTGGGTATGTTTAGATAAATTTTGCATGTCTTAAAACTCAGGGTGAAAAACTTGGAGGTGAAAAACTGGGGGTGAAAAACGGGGGCAAAAAACTGGGGGCGAAAAAACGGGGGGCGAAAAAACTGGGGGCGAAAGAACGGGGGCGAAAAACTGGGGGCGAAAAACTGGGGGCGAAAGTTCCGCATGCCAATTTCAAAGAACCATCTTGGAGAAAATTCAATTCTGCATTCAATGATGTTTTATTTGTAAAAATAATGAGTGGTCGGAAAGTTTCCATACAAAACTAACTGAGTCATAACTTTTACAACCAATAAGCTTTATTAACCATTTTTTCAATAAATGTTGCACACTGCACAGGGTACAAGCGTAAAAATTTACAATATTGAAAAAACTCCTCCATCTTCTATTTTTCTCAATTTTCCTCGGACCCCTTTCATCATACTCTGGACGAGATTTAAATTGATTTCTTTAATTTTTTTCTTGATACGACGAACTAATTGATCACGATTTTTTGCACTCCAGCCATGCTCATACATCTTACCTGCCAATATTGACCACAATCCTCAATTGGTCGTGCCTTTGGAATGTTTGGAAGATTTGCCTCTTTTGGTACAAAAGGCACTTTATGAGCATTTAACCATTCGATTGTGCCTTTCACGTAATGGCTGCTGGCAAGATCCGGCCAGAAAATATATTTATCATTTTTATGGTATTTATCGATAAATTTAAGCAACTTTGATAAGCATTTGTTGATACAAATCTCTTTGGTGATGGCTGACCCACCAACTGTCCCAGTCTGATCAATTAGTTCATCGTATCAAGAAAAAAATTAAAGAAATCGATTTAAATCTCGTCCAGAGTATGATGAAAGGGGTCCAAAGAAAACTGAGAAAAAATAGAAGATGGAGGAGTTTTTTCAATATTGTAATTTTTACGCTTGTACCCTGTGCAGTGTGCACCATTTATTGAAAAAATGGTCAATAAAGCTTATTGGTTGTAAAAGTTATGACTGATTTAGTTTTGTATGGAAACTTTCCGACCACCCGTTACTCCAACTTGTTTGTTTTTTATTTGGAAAATTTCAAGACCTACTCAAAATTTCAAAAACACAAAATTTTCAACTTTACTTTTCCCAACATTAATAATTGGTTTGACCACCTCGAGGTACTCTAACTTGTCTCAAACACACTGGCATCGAACATAATAAATTTGAAACAAATCCTCATCGAATTTCAAATTGTGCAATATAATAACAATATTTAAATTTTTAAGCAAAGTGTCTTGCAAATAAAGTCTATCTCCAGTTTCTTGATGCATCAGTCTTTCGACCTTTTCTTTCACAATTTCTCCCAGATTTTCCATTGGATTCAAATCAGGACTGTTCCCAGCCCATAAATCATTACCCCAAAATGACAAACTTTTGCTTCTCAAATAATTTTGAGTAATGTTAGCTTTCATGCAAGGCGCAACGAAAGTCATTTCACTAACGACCAAAACGTTATCCAGATCATTCAAAAAAGGATGAACATAATGAGCTAAGACCACACATCGAAAATAATCCCCATCCCACAATTGAACATGATCTTTGATCACCCACAACAATCATTTGGCTGTAAACATTAAGAATAATCTGATGCAAGTCGAATTCTTGACGACCTCTCGATATCTTTCTTCTTCATCAATTTCTCCTGGTTCCAAGGCCCAAAGATGATCATTCTTATGATTTGGTTTGCGGATTGCATAAATAAAAAATTCATCGCTAAATGCAAAGTGAAGAAAGTCCTATTTGTCATATTCTTTTGCATATTCGGCCAAAAACAATCTGTCTTCCTTGTTGAGATCCATTTTCAATGGCTTGGCAATAACGTGGAATGGCCTTAATCCTTGTTACCTCAAAAAACGATGCACACTGCATCTTTTCCATGTTTTTTTTCTCGTTTAGCTAAAATTTCTTTAATGAATTCTCGACAGCTCTTCTTCTGTAAGCCGAGCCTAGCATTGATGATATCCTTAGTTTTTTGTGATAAAGTTTCAGGATGACCACACTTTGAAAAATCAGCAAAGCATTCCATTAGCTTTTTCCTCCAATTTCTTTATACCCAGCTTTCAGATCTTTTAAGACAACCTATTTTAGAGTTATAAATGATGTGCCAGCTTCCTTAGCTTGAAAAAATGCACAAGCTTGAATGCAATCAACGAGCGCACTTCTTCTGAATCAACACTCATTTTGAAAATGATTAAAATCCTCAAAAATTTAAAGTTTTGGTTGTGGTGGTTGCGATTTTTGCAGCGTCATTCCCGCTCTGTAGCACAGATTCTCAAGAATGGCATCGTTGAACGCAGAATTGAATTCTCTACAAGATGGTATTGTTTAAATTGGTCTAGCTGGTCTAGAAGTATTTTTACGAGGATAGGCAATCATTACGAGACACCCTGTAGATAAGACAAGGTATTTTGCAAAGTACACAATTCATAATATTGCACAAATCTGGAGAACAAAAATATTTGCAAAGTACATTGTTATCATTCCCAGATTCCTAAAAATGGGGATTACATAATGGATTCCAGCTGTATTCCATGTCCAAGTTAAACATGTTTCACCACCTTACAGGATGTAAATACATGTGGATTCAGCATGTAAACCACAACATTTCGCGCATATCCAACAAGGATTTGAATGTCTACCATAACATAATTATCTTACTTCCACGTGGAATGGCGCCCATCCATGCTGTTATTTTTCCTCACTCCTGGTTCCCACCTCCATCCTAGACTTATTAATCATCTCCAAGTCCAAGATCGCTTTACTTCAGATCCAGATTTATACCATAGCAGTAAAACCTATATACAGTTTCTAAAGCTTCAAATGACATCAAACACGTCACCACATCACATGTCATATTACAGCATCAAATGTATTATCACAAAATGCCATCCCTCAAAATCTCATAAATCATTGCTCTTCACTTCAATTGCTGCGGCCGGAATAAAGGTGTCTAACTTCTGAGTAGTTTTCTTCATTCCATGTAAACGCCACTGAAATTCATTCTCTTCGGCCTCATCATAGCCTGCTGGTTTCGCTGCCTGACAAGCAGCTGCTACAGATCGTCCAAACAGCGAATTAGTCCACCAGAAATAAGACAGCCTATAAAAAGTCAGTCAGTATTCAGTAACGATCTATAAAAGCCTACCTAAGAGAAAATTTTTAGCTTACTTGAAGCGTTTTCGAACTTCAGTTTCCCAACCGTTCATCCAATCATAAGCGCTTTCGACTCATTTATCGTATTTGATGTGATGAGAGACTGCTAATTCTGCTCGTAATTTTGAAACATTCTCTGGACTCGATTCGATTTCGGCAGTCTTCTTCACATTGTCCTTATGACTGGGCCAAACGTAAACTTCCCAATATTTCTTAAAAATTTCTGAAATAAATAAGAGGATTGGCAACCATCAGAACATTTTTGAATGCATGAGCCTACTTTGATATGACAGAAGAGTTCCTGCACAATGTTCTGCACTTTTTTGAACCCTCAATTTTAAATTCCTCGCCCTCACCACTTCTAAAGTATTGAGCCCCCTAATTTAGCCTTATAATTTGCATATTTTAAAATTTTTAAACATGATATCAGGAAGAGGACATACTTGAAATAAGATGAAAACTTTCCAGATCTGTCGCTGAGCGATCTCCAATCGTTGACCTTGCAACCACTGCCGGACATGCGAAACATGAAAAAGTACAGATCATTGCCATAGAACCATTTTCCAAGCTATAAAGGAAGGCGGTTGGTAAATGCCAAATTTTAAGGTTCAAAAAATCCTCCTTACATTCCTAGCAAAGTCCGTATCCTTCTGGCCACGCAGCACCTGACAACATTTGTTGGTTTCCGCCGTGTGATCAATTTCCATGTAAATAATTGGGTCCATTTCTGGGTCGAACAGGTCATTCACAGCGTCATTGCACACGGTTGGAATTACCTGAATGAAATGAGCAGTTTTCCTCTCAACTCTACAGTAATATTATAATAAAAAGCATACCTTTTCAGTGATAACTCGATTAAAATCTTTCGAAAGTTACTATCGCTTTCTTGCAAAACTTGCGAGCGATTCTTGTCCTCCTACATCTACAATCAATAGTATTTGAAACATTTTTTTAAACATCTGGTCTCATGTTGCACAAAATCACAAAAATTTTTGCCCTTTTTAATTAACCACAAGTATTTTTTACATATTGCCCCATAACAGAGAAAAACTTAGATAATCCATGAACAGTAACTGGAATAATTTTCGTTGTGCCTGGAACAAGACGATTGTTTCCGTTGGTCGGCCAATTAATCGAAATAACATCGCCCTTTTGCCACATCTGCTGATGAGGCGGAAGTGCAATTCATTTATCTCCATCCGAAAAATGCCTTGTATCGTCCAATCGCAAAACAGTAACATTTGTTGGAAACGCATCATCCTCATTTCATTTTGATTACAACGACGAACTGATTGGAGAAAGTCTCTGTAAAAGAACATGACTAGCAGTAAAAACTGATAATAGGCCTAATAGTAGCTATTAGGTATGTAGAAGATAAACAATAACTTAGGCCTATGCATGCATTTGTTTTATCAGGTCTGCAAATAGGAATAGCACGAAACAAGGGCTAACTTAGTGGGATTGTTTCACTCCAGGTAATGAGACTGTGCATTCATTGTCTCGGTCATCATAGTGGGCAACGCCGCTGCTTGTTCCTCGGCGTCGATGTTCACAAAAACGACCTCGTCTGTGGAGATCCGAGGCGAAATCATTGTCGGCTGATCGTCAGCGCTGGGTTGCTGCCGAGCGTTGAAAATGCTGTACGTTTCTATTGACAGCAACGATGATGCTGGCCGATGATGTTCCGCGGGTTGTGGCGTGGCAGAAGGCGACGCGCTGCGCGACACAGCAGGCTGTTCTTCGTTGCTAGTCAGTTTCGGCTGCTGATCTATATAGGGGCCGTCCTTCGATTCTTCCGCGGGTAGGACAGCCGAAGCTGCATCTGATTCCTCCGGACGCTGAGCCATCGACGCCGCATCAATTTAAATTGTTTTCCTGATGGTTCCACCGACGAGGCCCTCGCTTAAACGAACTTTCCGTTATCCCTCGGCCGACCAGCAATGTAATTTTTGCAGACTCCTTTGTTTTACAAATTGGTCGAGACGAGCACGATGGTATACTTGATATTCCACATGGATTACTTCAAATTACAGCATGGAAGACACGTGGCTAAAATGGAATCCATGTATCATACATGTGTATACGCCTGAAACCATGTGTATGATGTGGAAATGCATGGAAACACACAGTTCCAATTGGAATTGTGGGCTATACGCGTGGCTCCAATTGGAATTGCCTGGAGAGCAGAATCTGGGATTGGCAAACACAATGAAATAAAATAGTCATTTTAAGTACATAGTCATTGTTAAGACTGTACCGATTGTCGAGAAGTTTATGAAGAATGAGGCAGGAACTTTTCATTGCTTTGGACAAGATCGCTCTAGGTGTCAAGACAGGAACATTAATGTCGACTTACTCATTTCCCACCTACTTATGTGACAGTATTTGCTCCAGGCTGAATTCGACTTCATTCGGGCGGGCCTTACAACAACAGAAAAAAACTATTGTATAAAATTCAATATTTTATTTGCATTAAATTTTATTTATCTTAGTATATGTTGAATTATTTTACAATATTTAGAAATTGTTTCAACTGTTGAAACCTAAAAGCGATCAAGTTATTTTGGAATTGCAAAGCATTTGTCCTGAACAACATTTATTTGACCTTGTCAATGTTATTCAAGAAGAATTAAACAAATTGATTGAAACAAAGTTGATTGAAACGAACTTGATCGATGGTAGATTAATTACATTTATTTAGTGTGACTACCTAACAATATTGACAGTTATGTTTTTGTCTTAAATTTTGCCTCCTTATATCGACAGTGAACTTAGCAAGGTTGATCATTATTCTTACTATGTATCAGACTTTATCAATACCGGTGAACACGACAGTGTCTTTCGTGGAAAAAACAATCACGATGGAACCAACTGCGCTGTTAAAGTTATTTACTACAGTAAAACAACTGTGGAACAAAAAATGAATTCATTAAAAAGAGAATTAGATGTTCTGCAAGGAATGAAAGGTGGAAGGAATCTTCTCCAAATATATCACAGTAAAAACGATGACAGAGTGATGTATATCATTACAGAATTGTGCAACGGCAGTAGTTTGAAAGTGTATTTGCAACGATTCAAAAACGACTGTTTTTGAACAGTCAGATAACATTGACAAGGTCAAACAGTCGTTTTTAAATCGTTGCAAATATGCTTTCAAACTACTGTATGAGCATCGCGCAACTGCAAATTGCCACCAAGCAACTCGTTAATGGCTTGATGTTTTTACATTTGAAGAACATAATCAATTGCGACATCAGACTCGAAAACATTTTCATCATCATCGATCGTGAGAAGGCTTTTCTCAAAATCGGCGACTTTGGCGTTAGTAAAGTTTTCGAACCAGAGGAATTAACTACAGACAACTTCCACCACGTTGATGGAACCGTAATGGACATATCTTGTTCTGAAAATTCAAATTTGAATCGTTAGTCGCACGCTTGTTAAAAGACACCCGCCCATCTGCACTTACCATTTTGCCTGGAGATGCCACATCGTGAATATCTTTTCCATCCAGGATGGTTATTAAGAGTGAAAACAGTTAGCTCCCTATGACAAACGATTGTTTAAACTTGTTAACGTTGCAGAATGTTAGTGCTGGAAATGGCAGTCGCTCATTTCTCGCATACAATATCATTGTTCGAATTTTTACAAATCGATGTTTCCACACTAAATATCACTGTAGCTAATAGGAAAAAGTCCTTGTAATTACAAGTTACACAAAAAATTTTTATGCAACACTTTCTTGTAGTGCTTATAGCTTGTAATGTTTATGCAACAGGGCCCTGGCATTTCCAAGTGATGAGTCATCTACACTAGTTTCACGTACTAGTGTCACTGTCATGATGATGACATCTCACGAAACATTCTTCTATCAAGAAAATAATCTTGTTTTAGTGGGTGTGGGCACTATGGTTGGTATTGGTAACCAATACCAATTACCAATACCAATTTTTACCAATTCATTTTTGAAATTGATAACCAATATCAATTACCAATACCAGTTACCATACCAATTGGTAATATTGGTAACGATGAAATAGGAAAATTTCTTCTGCTACATATACTATGACCAACCAAGCCACATACACTATGACCAGAAAGTGTCTGGAAAATAATAAATATAGCAATACTTATGTATGAAAGATTAACTGAATAATAAATACTTTTTAATTATGATACTTGAATTTAAAAAGAATTCCTGAAATAAATTCCCATTAGTTATCTCGAGACTTTGTTCAAAATATCATAGAATTTTCTAAAACATAGATGGAAAGTATCCGGAAAAATAAATAAAAACAATAAATGATGAAAACCAAATAAATTAATATGGAATGTGGCCACCTTCGGCCCTAATAATTGTAATGAAGGTGGTTTTGAGTTGTTGACTAATTAATTAATTTAACGCTAATTTATTAAAAAGAAACAAAAAGAAAGGCAAATGGATCCAATTTGCAAAATATTACAACATGTTGGGTGCCAGGCTTGGCAGCAGAGTTACATTTTATAACTGACTAAAGAATTTTGAAAGCTAAAATTGAAACCAAAAGTGAAATCACAGGGAGCTGAATCAGAGTGATTCAGTCCTCGTCAAAACCTAGAAACATTTAAACATAAAATTTATAATGTGTTTATCAAAATGTTGATCTTCATCACATAATGGAGACGATTCTTTTTCTCTTATTTTCAATATCTTTTTCAATACATAGTTTTTGTTAGTTTACATAACTCGAAACGTTCTCTCACAAACCCAAACAAAGTGCCTTGTTTATATTTTTACTTCTACGCTCGGACCCCACCAAAGCCAACCAATCCCATACCATTTTTCTGTTATTTTCTTCCCATTTTTATGATTCAACTTTCGTTTCTATAAAACACATCTGTGCTTCAATTTTTTGCCCTTCTTCTATCCTTCCATTAGCAAACATCGTGGTGCCACGACTTCTATCATTTTATATTGCGTATTTCATTTGTACTGTTAACTTTTGAAACATTAAATATTCGATTTCACAATCTGCTACTGTTACAATACCTTCGTGAAACACCCTCTATGTACAATGTCAGATAACGAAGAAATCGATGATATCAGTTTACGAGAAGAAACAGTTTCTAGTGGTGGTAATAAGGAAGATGATGAAGGAGGAGCAACTGCACCGAAGCAACTTAGAATTGGTGGCCGATATTCTGGTGACAAAAAAAGGTCAGTATGGGAACATTTCGTGCGCAATGAAATTGCAAATACAAGTAAATGCAATCATTGCAATTATACAGCCAACAGGAAATATTGGAAACATATGGGTAATTTGAAGAAACCTTTGATGAGTGAGCATTCAATCGCCACTGCAGATGTTGAAGCTAAAACTGAGGAGAAAAGAGCAGCTACTTCTGGAACATCTCGAAAATCATCGTCTTTAAGTACTGGTTCGACGCATCAAACTACAATACATCAACATTTAAAGCCAGTTCCTTATGAAAAAGGCAGCAAACGTCAAGTTGAATTAGAAAATGCTCTGGCTTATTTATTTGCGTCGCACTCTTTGCCACATTTATTAGTGGAAAGTACAGCATTCAAGTACTATTCGTCCTTGCTGGACCCGAAATTTGACCCTCCGCACAGAAGGCGCCTTCTGGATTTGATAACAAAATTATCTTCCAAGTTGAGAGATGCCATTTTACATGATATCGATCAAACTGACAAGATCTGCGTCATTCTGGATATTTGAAGCCACAAGGGCCTTTCCGAATCCTATTTAGGTGTCTTGATAAAATATTTTCATCATCCGTCATCAATGGTTAGAATGGCATTGATCGGCCTGAGGAAAATCATAGGTTCTCATATGGGAGACAATGTTAAATCCAAATTGGATTCCGTTTTGGACGAGTGGAATATTTCAGAATCGAAAGTATCGTTTTATGTAACTGATAATGGATCTAATGTCATCAAAGCATTGAAAGAATGCATTATTGCATACGAGTACATTCCATCGTTTGAAGAAGAACATAATGTGGAGGAAGATGTGGATCGAGTGGAAATTTATGAAGGAGGTGACGCAAATTTGGACGCATCGCTTTTGGAGGAAGAAATCGTTCATGACTTGAACAATTTTGATGAATTGGATAACAAGCACAATGATCTATTCGAGTATTTTAAGCGTGTTGCCTGCATTGCCCATCAATTGATGAAAATGCATCGATTCATCAGCCAGGCTTCGCCCTATTCTCACAGCCACATATAAGTTAGTAGCAAAAATAAATAAATCAGGGCTCAATAAAGAACATGTTGCGACTTAATAATGGAAAAGGTTTGTTGTCGCCCTCAAATACGAGATGGATTTATACTTATTATGTCTTCGATCGCTTGCTCGAATCCAGGGACGCGGTGAATCGAGTGGTCATGCAAAATAATTTGGCTGATGTTTCATTGGATCCCCTCAAATGGAAGCAGATCGAACAGGTGTGTGATCTTCTCAAACCATTCGCAGAAGTTGTACGAGAGTTGGAAGGCAATAAATACTTGACACTAAGTTATCCCAGCTGTTATTGATTTAATTGAAAAACTACTGCCTCAATTGGTCAGATCAGAACGAACATCGAAAAGTGATCACTCAAAATCGCTGAAATCAAAACTCGAACAATATGTTGATGAAGTTGCTGGAACACCTGCGTGTCCCGAAGGCGATGCAATTAAATTTTGGGCTGCTAGACGAGTTACATTTGGAGAGATTGCAAAATATGCTCTTAACATCTTGAGCGTGCCAGTTCTTCAGCAAGGATCGAACGAATTTTCTCATTGGCTTCAATTGTTCAGGGTGATCAAAGGCGTCGGTTAGGAGCAGAGATTACTGAAAAAGAACTCATGATAAAGTAAATAGTGAATATTTTATGCAAAAATAATGTGTACACAGTACAGTGTATGTTTATACACTGCTGACATAATTCTTTTTACGCGTTCAATATGTCAATATGTTATGCAGCATTAATGCATCTATGGTGCTTATGTTATCTTCTCAATTCATTATACAATATAATGCAAGAAAAATACCAATACCAATTCAAGAAAAAAGTTGGTATTCTGAATTGGTAACCAATTACCATATACCAATTTCATCAATACCAATATTACCAATACCAATTACCAATACCAATTAAAAATCTCAATACCTGCCAACCATAGTGGGCATGCCATCATATAAAATGCCAATACTGTTTTAATATGTAGACAGGCACTGTTACATTTTTTTTGGTATTGTTGGTCAGGTAATTTGTTGTAAAAATATGTGCATTCGTTTTTACTGCATATTCTGCAGTTGTTCCAGATCCCGTGGATCATCACCACAAGAAAAACACAGAGACCATCAGCTCCAGTGAGATAATTTCGCAAATGCATTGTCGGTTTTTTGGTATTACAGTGGCGAGAAAAAGTTTCGGGACAGTATGAAATTCAGAAAAGTTTCAGAAAAGAATGAATTTCTCGTCTCACACAGAAGATGAAGCAACGCGACTGGTGCCAAATGAAAGAGGCTAGTTTTTTGATCTAGAAAAATGTTAATTGTACTAACTACAGCTTCTGTTATTTTTTAAAAATTTAAAAATGGCAAAAATGAGAGAAAAAGTGTAGGGACAACCTGTATTTTGTACAATTTTTATTCTCTAATCGACTGAAATCAACATTTTATCCACTGCACTCATTCGAAATGGCTCAATATTTTGTGGGATAA
>JAQGBA010001986.1:0-10968 GCA_034698125.1 Prionchulus punctatus | reverse complement strand
AAATGTGATGCTAAAAAGTTGTTTTCCTTGCACAAATGTAAACAAAAACGTTTATCAAAAAACTGTACACAATAACCGTAACTGTATCTAACTGTATACCATAACTGTATCTTTTCTGAAAGATACCGTTAAACTGTATACCATAACTGTATCTTCTGTAACTGTTTCTTTTTCTCAAACCATAACAACGTTATTCTTCACATTATCCAGCCAGTTGCCACGCTGGAATCATCAAACAAGTCAACAAATGCGGGGGAAAATTAGTGTGTTACTTCGAGCCTCCAGAAAATTTGGTCGGCGCTGACATTTTGGCGAATTGTGATTTAACTGTCGAATATGACATTTGTCGGAACTTGGCAGCATCGGCTGCTTTACTAATAATTAAAAACGCGCATTCCGACTAGTTGATGCCCTGGAACCAAATTGGCAGTGAAGAGCCAGATTGGACGGCGATTACATCCAGAAATGAAATGTTGCATTAAAGGCTTCACCTTTCGTATTGTTCCCATCTGGCTGTCTACCTTTTATTCTCATTTTTGTTACTGTATTGTATGCGCTTCTAAACTTTTGTCATTTCTGTTCATTTTCGAAAATAAAACTTACACAAAAAAGACACACTACAACTTCAACACTGCAATACTGTCAATAAATGTCTAATTTCTTATTACCATGCCCATCATAGCATCATGCGCCAAGCTTGAAGCAGGGCGCTAGTTTCCAAAAAACTAGAACTGTATGCTGCTTATGCTTGTCAGCTTTCCTGTAAAATAATAAACACCAATAGCTGACAGTGGAATAAAATGCAAAGAAAGGGCGGAACGGACGGAACGGACGTATCAGATAAACTGCATAATCCACTGGGTATACTTATATACTGTGGCGGATTGGCTTCTTCAGCCATTTAACTAATAGTACCATCAGTTCATGGTTTACCATTTCTGAATTGTGGCTTAAAACAGTTACTGATTTGGCTATCCATAGTTATTGTATTGTGGTTAACTATAGTTCTTGAATTGTGGCTAACTATAGCTAATCAATCATGATTACATATCATGCCTGAATCATGGCTAACTTCAGTCCTGAGTTGTGGATAACTCTAGTTTCTGAATCATGGTTGGCTACATTTTTGTAACCATACTAATTGTCCAACTATAATACTTCCTTGATGTTCATCGTGATGCCCAACTATTGTCCTTACAGAATGTCCAACTACAATACCTAACCATCATTGGTTACTTATAGTCCTGAATGATGTCCAGATATTGTCACCTCATGATGTGCTACATAGTTCGTCATGACGTCCAAGTCCTTTCATAATGTTCAACTGTAGTTCTTTCATGATGTCCTCTTCAACTATGGTTCTGTCGCAGTGTCCAACAATAACCCGCCCACAAAAGTACCTTCATCATATGCAATAACCAGTAACCAATGATGGTTAGGTATTGTAGTTGAACATTGTGTAAGGACAAAACAGTTTTTAAAGTAATGTTTTCAGAGTAATGTTAAAGTAATGAAACGTACTTCGAGCAACTTTTCTTTCAAACTGAAAACAGTTGGATAAACTTCAGATATCATTGCATATAATTCACCTTCCAGCCGTTTCACCGCAGCAGTGAATGGAGCTAATAAGTCACGAACGCATCCCAGTAATTGCCAGTCAACTGGACCTAGATCGTGAATGATGCCCAAATCTTCGCAGACTTCGAGTAAGCTTCTAAATTGTAAAAAGTGTTCATAAGCTAACGAAAGCTGTCATAAGCTAATCAATTCCTACCTTCATATAATAACAAGCCGATCGAAATCATAATCTGGTTTTATCAATCCAAAATTTGCCTTCTCTTTCAAAATTTCGACAGCTTTTGGTCTCTTCAAAACACACGTGATGAGTGCATGGGCTTTTCGTTTCGTACTCTTTATTAGCTTAGAATTGTCAACTGCCTAAAAATGCTTTATGTTATGTTGGTGGGTGTTATTAATTTTTTAGTATGGGAGAACTTACCTTTTTAACCGCCAACATAAGGTTATGCGAGAAGCAACTGATCCTTTTTTGCCTGTGAAAATAAATGTCCATATCAGATTCGTTGTCATCGAATTCCTGAACTTCCAGATCGGTTAAATCTTCATTATCGTCTGATTGACCAAAGCTTTCCTCCAAATTTGGTTCCACATATGGTACTTGAGATTCCCCAACGCCGGACTTATTTCCTTTTCTTCCATCAATGTAAAAAGACAATCTCTAAACAAGACAACATCTTATTGTAAGCTAAAAGTGTAATGGGTCGACCACTAATGATGTTAATAGTGGCTCGAGGTTACGGTATTTTACAGCGACTAGGGGTTTGTTAGCGACTGATAGGCAAATTGAGGTTTGCAATTTATTAGAGAGACAAATAAAAGCAACAACACACGACGGCTAATGTAGAATACAAGAACCAAACAATATGGATAATGGCTTGATTATATAATAAAATTAAGCACGTCTCTAGCAGAAAATGATTGATGTTGATATATTAATTGAGTTGGTATGATTGACGTGGGGCGAAAGGGGGGAGGGGAATGGCGTAATTGGTGCCCTTTGAATAACACAGGGGCTGGTAAATGCAATTAAAGGAGTTACAGTGTGTGGCTGGTAGAAGCGGCGCCTCCTTTGAGCTCATTGATTTTCTCATATCTCTTCCCAAAATGGAATCCATCTCCTCTTCTGGTATTATAACGAAGAATCAATTCATTCCACTTGGCTTCTGGGATGATGACACATGAGGCTGTTAACAAATTGACTAATACGTGCCAAATGGAGTTCGTAATTGAGTAATAAATCATGAGAATAAATCATGAATGGCTTATAGTAAGACATCTACAGTAACCCAATACAAACATGTAACTAGTGACTAGCGTTACATCTTCCTCCCCTTCAATGAATGTTGACCTCAACATTACCAAAAATGACAATAAAATGAAAGATTGTAAAAATAGAGCTAATATGTGATACTTGAGACTCACTTACAAAAAGGCTTACAGCACACACATGAAACTACAGTATACATAGAAAGACATGGGTACCAAAGCTTGTTGTATTAGTACAACTGGTTTGATAAGTTTATAGTTAAGACAGTAAGCGACAAAAAGGTTACTTGGGTAGTAGTGACACACAAAAAAAGGTATGTTAAATAAATGCTTAGGACTAACTAACTAACTAAATACAGGAAACACATTAAGCATATCGAACACATAATTTTCCCTCAGAAAAGTCTTTGACTGGTGGTCAAACAATTTTCTTTCTCAGACAATGGGGTTTGATCTAAGGTTGTAGCGTTTGGTTGCTGGTGGTGTTACAGCAACAATCTCTGCTGGTGTACTACTTGTAAAGGTATCCAATGGAAAAGTTTGGACATCATCTACAAAAGCTTCTTCCTCTAAATTAGGGTCTACCTCTTCGGGGGCTTCTTTTTCAAGGTTTGGCTCGACTTCTACCATTGTTGTCAGTCTTGATTCAAACTCGGGTTGATTGGTTTTCTTTGGGGTGACCAACTTTAACATGCGAACATGTACCCAATGTTCAACTGACTTTCCATTTGCCAACTGTATTTTCACATTTGGATATTTCACTTCAGTTATGACAAATGGTCCATGCCAGTTGTGACAAAACTTTTTGACAAGTCCCTTCTTGATTGTGGGAGTTTCCTTGTAGACCATGTGTCCGACTTTGTAGTTGACATCTCTGGCATTTTTGTTGTATTGTTTCTGTTGACAAAGTTGGGCATTGCGAATATTCTGCTTTTCTCGTCTGTGAATTCCTTGCCGTCTGAGTGGTCTGGAACAAGTGTAGCTTGAAATTTGTTGTTGTGGTTCCAAATGAGGCATGAAACTATGAGCTTGATCTTCTTTTGATTTCAATGGATCAGTTTCTCGGACTATCTCTTTTTTGTAGTTCGCTGGATAGTTTACAACTTTGCTTGCGGGTCTTGCAATTGGTTCAATCCAAGGGCGTTTTTCTTGTTGATGAGGGCGATGGCTTATTGCATACCTTGACTGAGTCATTTGTTGGCATTTCTCAAGGATGGACTTGTACAGGGTTCCATGGGTTGAATTTTGTGGTGGAGGTTTCCATTTTTCCATCGCCTCTTGACCATGATACTGTTGTTTGCTTAATTCTTCATTCTTGAAGTGTTCCCATGGATCTTCGAATTTGCTGTCGAATAATGAGAGGGATTTTCATTTCTTGGGAGACTTTTTCAGCATTTTTGTCTCTTTCTTTTTTCTTTCTCATGTTCCAGCTTGTAGAAAATTTTTCAAAGGGGGTTGCAACCTCTTTTTCGGCTTCATTGGCCATTATATCAAAATTGTCGACCGGCTGTGCCACACTGAACCCCTCAGTTTCAGGTTGGGCAGGAAAAATAATTGATGTATCATCTTTTAATTTAGGAACTTTGCCGGATTCCGGTTCGACACTAATGTTGGGGGGATTTATTTACTTTGGCAGCGCCCTGAATTTTCTTCTCATCCCCAACACGCTTCAATGTGGTTCCTTTCTTTGGGTTCTTGATTGTCTTTTTGTGCGCAAAATAATTCTTTTGATTGGAATGGACCATGCGTCCATTCGTGGAGGTGATGACCACATTGGAATACAAATCTGCTAGTGCAGCATCATCACAATTTAGAGGATCATACTGTATGTCCTTGGAGTATGTCTTCTGTTCGGTAAATCGCCCATTGTCCTCCACTTCATAGACTTGACTACGTACAGCTCGAGAGCTTCCATGGGCTGTTGGACCAGCTCTGTTTGCTGCGGTTCCATCAGCAGTCCTTGGCACAAAGGCGCTTGATGGTTCACTCCGACCGCGGTTTCGGGTGAAATCCGGACGTTGTGTGTATGGGTTGCTGTTGTGAGGATGGTAATTTGTCGGAGGTCTCAGGCATTGCGTACGATGGTGCCCCGTACGCCCACAGTTTGTGCAACGAACACATCCATCATAGGTGCGATCATTTGGCGGTTCCTGGGCCCTAGGGATCGACCATGCACTTCTTCCTCTGTTCCAGTTGTTGTTCCGACGCCCTCGACCATTTCGAATTGGGCCTCCTGTGTGATAGGAGGAAAAACGATCTTGCCTCTCAGGGTATGAGTTCTGGTTTTGCCTTCCGGTATCAGTCGATTGATTAGTGCTGCTAAGGTTCAGAGAATTCAGCTGCTGAGCTAAAGTAGCTACAGTAGGAGTTTGTGTCGCAAGGCTAAGCATTGCCAATGCTGTTGGATTTAGAATACCACTGTATTGTTGATTTTCACGCATTTCCTGTTTTACGGCTTCTGTAACTGCATCATCAAATGTAGCTGGTTCAGCATTCTGGACCCAGCGTTTGATGTTTGGCTGCAATCGGTTCATGAAGTGGTTTTTCACGAGGTTGTCATTTGCATCTTGTGGGTTCCAGTTTGGCAAGGCTCGTTTGGCTAGCCTTCGGATTTCTGCTGCAAATTTGGTCACTGGTTCACCGACTTCTTGTGACCTGGAAATTAGCTGTTCAAACTTCACATCCACTTGCTGATCATCTGGAAAGGCCATTAGGAACTGTGCACTCCATTCATTCCAATTTGCCAAGGGCGGGTTTATAATCTCCAACTCGTTGAATTTTGTCGATGCCCTGCCTTTGGTGTAAGTTGACAACAAGGCTACCTTTCTTGCTAGGTCATTAGCTCCTGACAAGGTGGCTACTCGAGAGAACTGGCGTTCCCACTCAGTCCAATTCATATCATGTGCTTCTCCTGTGAATGGTTGAAGATTCTGACCAAGTCCAGTTGCAATGATGGCACGGTTATCATGCATCTGCTGTATTTGTTGAACAGTCTGAGCAAGTAATGCTTGAACTGCTTGCAAATCTTGGGCTGCTTGCATGTTGACAAGATTTGGATTTATGACAGAGTGAGGATTGTGGACAGGCTGTGGTGGTGTAATGGACAGCTGTGGTGGCTTCTCGTTGAATCTGCAGGAAACGCTTAGATTCTGTTCTGGGTGGTGAATTGTTGTCAATGGTCGCAATGGTTTGTTGATTGTATGACACTGACGCGGATCAGAAGTTCCAGGTTCTGGATCCTTGAAGAGCTCGACACATGTAACGGGTCGACCACTAATGATGTTAATAGTGGCTCGAGGTTACGGTATTTTACAGCGACTAGGGGTTTGTTAGCGACTGATAGGCAAATTGAGGTTTGCAATTTATTAGAGAGACAAATAAAAGCAACAACACACGACGGCTAATGTAGAATACAAGAACCAAACAATATGGATAATGGCTTGATTATATAATAAAATTAAGCACGTCTCTAGCGGAAAATGATTGATGTTGATATATTAATTGAGTTGGTATGATTGACGTGGGGCGAAAGGGGGGAGGGGAATTGGTGCCCTTTGAATAACACAGGGGCTGGTAAATGCAATTAAAGGAGTTACAGTGTGTGGCTGGTAGAAGCGGCGCCTCCTTTGAGCTCATTGATTTTCTCATATCTCTTCCCAAAATGGAATCCATCTCCTCTTCTGGTATTATAACGAAGAATCAATTCATTCCACTTGACTTCTGGGATGATGACACATGAGGCTGTTAACAAATTGACTAATACGTGCCAAATGGAGTTTGTAATTGAGTAATAAATCATGAGAATAAATCATGAATGGCTTATAGTAAGATATCTACAGTAACCCAATACAAACATGTAACTAGTGACTAGCGTTACAAAAGCCTCTGTAAGCTATAAAAATTTTTACTTAAATGCACACATGACATTGGATCCATTATCCGTAACAATGCGCAATATACGAGATTTGTCAATCGCCCCTCCTTCAAGAATTTGATTGAACAAATTAAAAATATTTTCTCCCGTGTGCGGCTGTTCGATCTTCCTGCAAGATAATAAAGCTCGTTTTAACTGATTCGTTTGACGATCGAAATAATGGCACATAATTCCCATCATAGCTGATGCATATCCAGGCCTTGACCATAAATCTGTGGTTATTGCAATGTATTTTGCGTTTCCGATTGATGATTTGATCAATAATATCAAACCTTCGGTCAATTCAGAAGCTTTTTTCGATAAATTGTGACGATTCGGAAGAATAATCATGTGCCTGTTTGAGGATACCGAAAACAGCATACTCTTTATAAACAGATCTTCGATTATATTATATGGTAAACTATTTGCATCGAAACACATGGCAATCAGTTCCACAGATTTGTTGTAACCATCTGAATCTTTTTGTAATCCGTTCTTACACTCCATTTGCAACAAAAATCCGTCTTTGATCGGATTTTTTGATTGATTATGCAACAAATCAGGAGGTTTTCGCTTCAACGTAATCTTTGCAGTTTCAGTGGTCTTTTTCGATTGCTCTTCTTCTTTTGTATTCCGTCAAATGATTTTAAATGATTTTTCAAATTTGTAAAATTTTTTCCTGATATATTGACGGAACAAATCGGGCATTTGCTATGATGATCATCCTTTCCTTTCATAAACCATCGATGAATCTTATTCATAAATGGCCTAGTTTTGGCCACCTGAGACATTTTTGGAGGATTAGGAATAACTTGGATTTCGTCATTGTTCGATTGTTTCACTTGACTATTCGATTCATCATTCGATCGATCATTAGGCTGAGTGTCCTCAATATTATCGAGATTATCCAAAATATAAGCATCAAAATCCATTTTAAGATTGGGTTCAAAAAAGGGATTGATTAAAAAAGAAAGAAAATCTTTTTCGACTGATCAAATTTTCACTCACTCACTCATGCCATTTTCTCATGCGCACATTTTTTGGCATCTTTTTGTTTCGTAGGCTAACTTAGAATGACCTCATTAGCCAGCTAGTCAGTGCTTGTGTTTCTTTGCCTTTGGAAGTTGACTGAAAATGCTTCATTGATGATAATCGCATTGCGATTAAGTTATTTTTATAGAAAAATTAAGTTTATTGGTAATATTTGCTAATAAATAGCAGTATGATTTCTGAAAAAAGAACGCGTTCTTTTCTCTCAAAAGATACAGTTACAGTTACAGTTACAGTTTTTCAAAAGATACAGTTACAGTTACAGTTATAGTTAACTGTATTAAAAAAATACTGTTAACTGTTTGTTACATTTACAGTTTACTGTAACAACATTAGTTTCAAAATGAGTTATGATGCTGATCAAGCGCGTATGATCGATCGAATTCAAGCTCAAGTGGCTGGTGCTGCTTTTATTTCAATCGTTAGGGTAGCAAACAAATTGAAACGATTGAAAACGTGGGTGAAGAACATTTGGAAGAAAGACCTGTGGGACTGTCTTTCTGATTTCTCGAACTGCGGTGGTCCTGAAATGTTATCTCAAGAAACGAAGGAAATTATCAGTCAAAGTTTTTGTCATCAATGAAGCAGCTGTCGAGAATTGGCAAAGGAAATTTCAAGCAAGTAAGAGCAAGTAAGAGCGGCAAATGGAGGCGAAACTAATTATTAATTGATAAATATTGGAAAAGTTTTGAAAATTTGGACTGGTTTTTGTTTTTTTGCTGTATCTCAGGTTAAACTAAACTTTCAATCCTGTGACTAGACTTATTCAATTTGAAATTAAATTCTCTACAAGATGGTGGTTGAATTTTTTCTCTATCTTTTACCCAAGTCGCTGTAGGGGGTGGCCACATCGTTATGGGACACCCTGTATGTTCCATGCACCTTTTATATTGTTTGTTTGAGATCATATCTTCAGTCATGGAGACAGAAATAAACTAATTAACTATCGATAGCTTTCAAACCTAAAAATCAGCAACTGTATTGTATTTTGCGATGCTGTTGCAAAAACAAAAAAAGCATCCACCTATATGGATCTAACACATTAAATTTCATAATGTCGGTAGTTTTTATAAGGCTGTGTTGAAGAAAAACGTATTTTGTTGAAGGTAAGAATAATAATAATAATAATAATAATAATTTCCTCGACTTCAATAAATAAAAAAATTTGACAATAATTATTGTAAATGTGCTACTTCAAGAGCTTCTCCAAAACGTTGATTCGACGTAATTAACGAATTTGTTTCTCCAAGCCTCGCTCGAAAAATGTTCGCAAAATCATTGACCAATCTGTTGACATCCATCGTCAAAATATACGAAAGTCGCTTTATTTGTACAAATTTTGTAGCAACGGGCAATAAAAATCCAATATGGGTCGCCAGTCCAATATAGTGCGTAATAAACAGTGTTCGAAATAAAAAATCGCAGATATTTTATTAATTTAGTGGAGTAAATTATGAACCAACTGACCTGCACCAAAACACAGTTTTGTTTTGTTGTATTTTGTTGAAGATTCATTAAATGAGGTTCATTTATTTCCCAATTTTCACTCATGATTCATTCAAATTTTGTTTTTTGATAACCCAACATATTTCCAGAATGTACAATTTTTGAATGTCAGCCAGTAGTTTAAGCCAAAGGTTGTTTCTTTACTTTATGCTTTACATTTCTCGAAATCCACAACCACAATCATAAATCTGCATTACTTAATAGTATTACAACAGCAATATTAACAATATTACAAACTTTCACAGTAACTACTGTTCTAGCAATTTCATAGTGATCAGTTCCATAATATTTTTCTTTTATTTCCAGTGCTCTTTCCAATCGCTGTTTTTCTGATCTTGTTTGATCTTTGATCTAATCTGCCATGAGCAGTGCCTAAATTTGCCAATGTTCTCGCAACTTCATAGTGGTCAGGTCCATAATGTCTTTCTTGTATTTCCAGCGCTCTTTCCACCAGCTGTTTTTGTTTTGCAGGGTCGCCTAAATCGCCATAAGCGTTGCCTAAATTTGACAATGTTCTCGCAAGTTCAAAATGATCAGGTCCGTAATGTTTTTCTTTTATTTCCAGTGCTCTTTCCAACAGTTGTTTTTGTTTTGTAGGCTCGCCTAAATCGCCATAAGCGTTGCCTAAATTTGCCAATGTTCTCGCAACTTCATAGTGATCAGGTCCATAATGTTTTTCTTTCATTTCCAGTGCTCTTTCCAATAGCTGTTTTTGTTTATCAGGGTCGTCTAATCTGCCATGAGCAGTGCCTAAATTTGCCAATGTTCTCGCAACTTCATAGTGGTCAGGTCTATAATGTCTTTCTTGTATTTCCAGTGCCCTTTCCAATGGGTTCAAAATTGGAGTCAATAAGTAGGGTTTCAACCCGTATCCGTTGTCCCCCAACAACAAGCGTCCGAATAAATATTATTTTCGTTTTGTTCCACCATTTTTTGAACTTTGCATTGGTTCCAAATAAAGCTATCATGAACAGAGCCTGCATAGTTTGGCACAACATTCAAAATTATTAAATCGGCATTCAAAATTATTAAAAATTAAATAAAACTATTAAATTGCCAACATTTTTCACAACCGAACGACGATCGCAAGGAAATTTAATGAAATTGGCGCACAAATCACATACAGCATTTATAAACTCGTCCACGGCAGTCTGAGCAGAGCCGATCGACACTTTAAAAATATCCCGCAAAGTTTTCATATTGTTGCCCGTCACCAAAAATTTTAAACTGATTAAAGTAATTAGTTCACTCAATAACGCCTTGGCTTTATTCGTTTGCTGGGCAACAAACGGAGCGATTAAGGCAGCAAATTCTCGAATCATTGGCTTTGTAAATCTGTACGTTAGCCGAATAAGTTCGTCGCTTTCTGATTCGAGCGGATCGTAATGCATTCTAAATTTTTGTTCTCGTTTTGGCGGGTCTAAAAATGATTCATCGTCACGCCCTAACTCGTCTAAAGCATCCATGATTTTTTCGCGTAAATCTCGAGAAGATTCCGCCCACAGACGTCTAAAAAACAATTAAAGGTGTTATGAAGGGACTTTTTAGGGACCAAATCAGATGAAGATCACAAACAATTTCAGATAGTCTTGTTACCAACTAGTACAAAACCCAAATGAACTCCATTTCTGCAGAGAAACTGGAAGTTTATATAG
>JAQGBA010001985.1:0-10973 GCA_034698125.1 Prionchulus punctatus | reverse complement strand
CGATTTACTGCCCAGATTCTGTCATTTTGAGAATTGCACACGCCGTTGATATCGAATCTCTTTTCGTCGGAAAAGACTATCTTTTCTCTATCAGATTTTTTGATATTGTTTCTGACCCAATGATAAAATTTGACACGGTTTTTTTTCTGATCGTCGCTTAAATTCGGTTCCGTTCTTATCTTATACGGTAACAATTCGATGTCATTTCGCAGTATTGAATGAGCCGATCCAATCGAAATCTCTAATTTCCTCGCCAGTTTTCGAACAGTCACCCTTTTCTTCCCTTTCAGCAAACGTTTCGTTCGATTTATCGCTTCTTTAGTTCGAATAGTCCTTTTGAGGCCGGGTGGATGTTTCAGCTCAATAGCCCCGTTTTCGTTTATCAATTTGCACCATCGTTTGATAGTTGAAAGCGAAACCTGATGTTCCAAATCGCAAAAAATCGCAGTCGGCGAAAGACCATTTTTATGTTTAGCAAATACCAGATTTTGAAGGCTTTTACTTTTCATCTTGGCAAAATTCACAGAGCAACAATTTTTGCTCGCTTCATCCAGACGTCGATACAGTAAAAAAAAGGCTAGCTAATGGTACCACGAATTAGCATGATATGCGCACAATATACATATTTGCGCGCCAATTTAAAACAGTATCATTTACTCTTGAACACCCGTTATAACCCAAATATTGAACAATCCCAAACTAAAGGCAACCATAGGTAGCGGAATATAAACACGATTGCTAAGCAAACTGAGTGGTACACCTGGAACTTCTAGACATATGGAAAGTGCTAATTTTAAGACGATTAAACGAAAAATATCCTTTGCGTTTTGCAACTTGTTCACCATTTGTAGCGTTCTTGCATTGGCTTGTAGGCTTTTGATATTATGCAATACTTTGCATCTGCAACAAAACGAAACTGAATTAGCCAACAATAGCGGAAAAAAGCTGATTAGAAAGTGACCGAAGTTCATGTTTTTTATTTGAGTGCTGCATAGAGGTCCATCGAGACGACTGTACAAGCCGAAATGATACACCATGATTGCAGAAAATACACATGTAAGAATAGCGAATATCACCATTAAAATGTTGTTTCTAAGTGCGAACACTTTTTGACTGAAATCTGAATGATAAAGCGTCATAAAAAGATTCACTTCCAGCAGAGATTGAACGCAAACAGCAGCGTAGTTCACCACATAGTGATGTTACGGGTTGAGGATTTTGGTTTCGAGTCGGGTTGGGTCAGGTTTTGCGATTTTAGTTTCGGGTCAGTTCCAGTTCCGGGCTTTTTGCACATGTAAAAAAATTTTTTTTAACATAATTCTGTATCTTTTTTTTTCTATCATGCTGTAAACACTGCACAAAAAATCAGCTTTTTGATCATTTGTTTTCTTTCATTCATAAATACGATATTTTAATATCACTTTTTATTCTCCTATCATACTAAACTTACTTCCACTAGCTCAAATTCCAATCATTCAATCAAAGTAAATCAACTCAACAAAAATCATAAATTGTATCAGGTACGAAAAAGGCACAAAGCTGTCCCGACGGCGCAGCGCTTTGCACCGACACGACGAAACCGTAATTAATTCACATAAATCAAAATTACATTTCCAAAAAATTCTTATTTATTCTTATCATCAGTTCCTTTTCTAAATTTAAATCATTAAATCTATGTAGATTATTACTGAGACAATAACCGGCATGCAAAAATAATTGTTCAACTGGAGCATTAATAGCTGGAACTGATAAAACAATAATGGCAAATCGACACAAATTTGGCAGTTGTAATCGTTGATTGAATCGAGATCGAGAATCGAGAACGTTTTTATTTCGAAGTTGAGTAGCGATTTTTAAATGATTCCACTTCATATTTTGCTGTGTGATAATTATTATTATAGGTATATGATGCAGTTGAACATTATGAAATGTTGGTGAAGAAATTTTGGAATTTCGACATTCCATCCTTGATATCTTCAGCTACAGCCGGCGCATCATTTGTTGTTGAACTATCATTGACGAAACGATCACGTAAGTAGTAAATAATTTCGTTAATCGCTGTTTGCTTTAATGCCACCATTTGTTGTCTTAAATCTGGATCCGTCCTTGCGTCCAAATCGAATGAGCGATTAAATTGTGGATCAAGCAGAGTCACAAATGAAAAAATTGATCCGAAATTCGAGTTTTATTTTCTAAAAATAAATGCAAATTGATCTTCCATCAATTGAGCTAATAATTCTGCCAAATCCAATAAAATGGACGATTCTGCTTGTTTCTTTAATCTGAGCTTGGTGTGAATTAAATAAGGGACGACTTGAGATAACATCACATATTTTTCTCCTTCGAGTTCCATTATCGCTTCCGAAAATGGTCTCAAAATGTCGAACAACGCCTTTACCTGATGCCAATGAAATGGTGACGAATTTTGTACTTTGTCAACGATCTCGTTTTCGATCACGTCGTGTATTCCATCTTTAAGTTCCAATAATGATAAGCTCAATGAGTTCTAGCCGGTTGTAATAATTTCTTCCCATATTTATCGATAAAATATTCGGTGGCTTTCACACATTTTTTAATTTACCCAATAAATCGTGCGCAATATCGATTACTTCTTTCGCCAATGAATCCGCATTGTCTCCTTCAATACCACAATACAAAACATGAGCCAATTGATGATCAACACAGCTTAGATGTTTAGTTCGATCGAATGAATTATTAAGTTCGTGTTCACGATCTTTGAATGTGTCATCTTCTATTTCCAAATGTAGACTGTTTTCAATAAAATCCTCTTCTTCTATTTTTTCATTAGCCAAATCAAATTCCAGGTGATGAATAAAATCTCGAAATGCTTTGAGAACGTTGCTGCCATTATCAGTCAATATAGGAAATATTTTTGACGAATCCATATCAATATTCCATTTTTTTCAAAGCAACATTAGTCGCGGCCAAAATACATTCAGCCATATGCAGATAATCGAGTTTCTCCAAAGCCAATAAAATTGGAGTGGGCCGATTAATTTTTACATCGAAAAAATGACCAGTGGCACCTAAATATGATGTGCTTAACTTTGTACTTTGTAACGTTGACCACAAACTGGTTGATCACTGAATTGGATTCGACAGATGCTTTGATTTATTGTATCATCGAAATTAAAGTAATCCCAAACTAAACTTGATTACAGAACGCCACCACGCTGTCATTTTTCTGATGGATCAGCGTTATCAGTGTCGTCAATATTGAAAATATCGCCCACTACTTGCAGTAGCCATCTGAAAAAATAATAATAAAATAAGTATAACTTTTTACTAAAAAAACAGAAAATATTACCTTTTTCCGAGATAATAATAAAACTATGCAATCTGGTAATTGCTACAATACTATAACTTGCCTCAAACGATCCAACAATTTTTCTTGCACTACATTTGATCAGCAGAGATTTAAAATAATTGGAAGAATTTTACAAAAAAATCAATTAATATGGTAATCAAGGCCCTTTACAAAAAGGGGACCAAAGGCAAAAACCCGGAACCGAAACCGAAACTCGCCAAAAAAGGATCAGTTCCAGTTCCGGGTCGGGTTTTCAATTTTAGCTGTATTCCAGGTTTGACCCCTCAGTTCCGGTTCTGGTGCCCCGAAACATCACTATCACCACGACGATGAACCCAGACACTTGACATAAAAGACTGTGCGATTCAACTTCCAAAACAGTGCTTACAACTTGTAACGTTCTATTATTAGCACTGAAAATCGTGACAGTTATAGTTATAGTTATATAGAAAGTTATAAAAATCATAGAGGAATCGATATAAAATATGTACATCGAATGACACTTGTATGCAAATTTAATAGTGGAAACTTCCGATGAAAAGTTTGATTGCAGATTGCATTAAGATTGCAATAAAATAAAATGAACTTGAGAATCGATGTACAATAATAAAAAATATAAGATAATTATATAAAATTCGAGCTATTATAATAAGTGGAGTAGCGCATGACTAGATCAGGATTCTGGTGCCCCCCGGTCCTCCGATCTTATGAGGTGCCTTAAAAAGCATGACTAGTTGTATGCGTTAGTTCCTTTTTAAAGTCACAATACTTCTTACAAACGCTCTTCGTTTTTAAGTTGATTAAT
Organism: Prionchulus punctatus; assembly: GCA_034698125.1. Lineage (NCBI taxonomy): Eukaryota > Metazoa > Nematoda > Enoplea > Mononchida > Mononchidae > Prionchulus > Prionchulus punctatus. The sequence goes on along the minus strand of JAQGBA010001985.1, from coordinate 6,840 downwards.
AGTAAACATGGAATCCTTGCCATCATGTCACTTTGTCGGCTTTTTGTAGCTTGTATGCTTCGAGTTAAAATCCTACCTTAGAAAACTTTAAAATTGCTGGAAATTTGTTTCAGAGGTAAAAAATAAAAAAAGTTGAATAATAAGCAAATTATTGGTGGATGCGCTGTGCAGAGGAGGGATTTCAGAAAGTATGTAAACTAAGTTGCACAAGTTGAAATTATGTTTGGGTTGGTGAGGATTGAGTTGGAATTATAAACAAAATTGAATTCTACAATGAAAAAGAAATATGAAAGTTTTACAGAAAGTTGTACTATGAAATATAACAAATTATTTGATACTAATTATTGTCCAATGAATTCAGTTAAGATAATTGGTGCTCCACAAATTGACCGAAGTTCATGTTCTATTTGAGCGCTGCATATAGTTGTACTGAGTCGACCTTAGAAGCCAAAATGATGCACCATAATTGCAGAAAATACACATATAAGAATAGTGAATATCACCATTAAAATGTTGTTTCTAACTTAAAACACCTTTTGGCTGAAATCTGATTGATAAAGTGATATAGCATGACAAACGTTCACCACATCAACAAATCCAGTCACGTGAAATAAACGACTGTTCGGTTCAACTTCAAGAACGGTGCTTGCTACTTTTCCATCCTACTGCTGTAGTTGTAAAACTATTATAGTTTCTTCATTTGATATGTACACAGTGCATTCCATTAGTAAGGGGACTGGTGCTGCACACACGCAATACGCAGCGCCCTCTATGTTTTTCAAATGTAGTTATTTAGGTAAACAATCTATCTCTGACTGTCAAAAATTTCAACTTCCTGTGATTAATAGTTTGTTAATGATCTCAATCTTTCCTAAACCCGTTTTTCATTTGTGTTACAAAAATGCTTATTGAACAATGCGCCAACATCAAGTTTTGTTTCAAGCTGGGCAAAGTTGCTACCGAAACACCGGGATTTCTTGGCTCGAAAAGGGATCATTGTGTTAAACCACCCTCCCTATTCTCCGGATCTAGCACCCTGTGATTTTTGGCTCTTCCCCAAGATCAAAATGAGCCTCAAAGGGCAATCGCATGAGTCAGTATCTGCGATTCAAAGCAAAGTGACGAACCTTCTGAAAGATATTCCTTCAGAGGACTTTCAAGAATGCTTCCAATCATTCTACCAACATTTCCAGTGGTGTATTGATGCCCAAGGGGCTTATTTTGAATAACTTTTTTTAAATTTGTAATTATCTTTGTTATTTTCTGAATAAATGCACTAGTCCCCTTATATTTGGAATGCACCGTGTATATAGTTTCTTCACTTCATGCCCCCTTCCAAATTGCTATCATTTTGAAAAAAGTGACCCATTTTTTATTTTACATTTTATACTTTGAGTGAAAAATTGAACTTAATTGCTAAGTCATGCAGTTTGGTTGAAAAAAACTGACAAAAAAATGTTACTTCTTTTGTCATTTATGAACATTTATGTGTTAAAATAGCGAGGTAGCTCCTCTATCCTTTGTCATCATTGCCTGACCAGCATGGGCACTCAATCAAAACTCAAATTCAATCGAATTAAAAATCGCTGTTTTTGAACTTGAGTTAATCAATCAAACTAATCAAATTATTTAGAAATTGCTCGCTCAAACTCAAATTCAATCAAATTATTCAGTTTTCGGTTTGAGTAAACCAAATAGTTTAAACATGGCGTTCACAATTACTTGAAAGATGCTTATGACAACTCTACCTAGATTGTCTGCAAAGTGCGCTAAACCAGAATTGTCTTGATACATATCAGGCGTGTAATGAAGCTACGGATCTTGACTTTATCAAATTAACAGCCAATTTTACAATATTACGATAAAAATACTTTTCTTAAATATATTTTCACTTTCAATCACAATTTCGTCACTTTATTCCACAATTTCACCATTTTCCTCTATTTCCCTGAAACCGAAAAGTATACTGTATTTTTATAAAATTTATATCTATCTTTTTCATAACATAATTTCTCCGAGTTTACATTCCAATATTTTCCTATTTCAAACCCAAACATTCTGTCTGTCATTATTTACATTTGTATCTGCCCACTTTCTTCTTCTCATTTTCCACCAATCCCTACCACTTTCCTATACTTTTCCCTCCCCTTTTCGTGAATCAGCATTTGTGCTTTATAAGCTGCTTTCATGTAACTTTCGCGGCACTTGTTCGAAATCTTGTTTCACTAGTCGCGCTTATCGACTTTAACGTGGTATTTTATTATTGAATGTGCCATAAATTGTATCGTTTATTTATCATCAATAAAACTTCGAATTCGCACTAACCGTGGCACTTCCATCACAGGAGAATTTTTTTTTCTTTCAACTATTTCACATTCTCTGTTTCCACGGAATAATTAGAAAGTTATTAATTGCCTTTTTATAAAAATGAACAAAATCGGACGTCCAAAGACTTGGGCGCAGTAATTATTTCGAACCCAATAATTCTTCACATTCAAACGACGCAAAATGTCTTATTTTAAAAGATGATGGTTCACCATGCAATCACATTGTTGGAAGTGGTGAGAGATATGGAAATAATTTAAAAGCACATTTAGGTAAACGTCATCCCGTCGAGTCGAAAATTGTGCAAGAGAAAGAAGCGACAAGAATTATGAAATCGAAATTGATACAATCATCGTTAAATCAACCAGCAATTGCCAGTTTTATTTCGTCAAAGGCACCCTACAAGATCGGCGACTATCGTGGAAGATAGAAAAATTACCAAAGCTTTGGCGCTTTTCTTCGGCGGTACGAACTGCCCAAAGGCGATTGTTGAGCATCCATTTTTTATCCATTTATTAAAAACCGTAAATTCTCAATATTTAACGCCTAGTCGCAAGAAAATCACCAAATCGATTTGGATTTACGGTTATCGAGTGATCAAAAAGTTAAAGTAGCCGTATCGCATGCCAAACGAATTACAGTGGTTTTGGATATGTGGTCAAAAAAAGATATGACTCCTTTTATCGGCATTACTGCTCATTTTTTTTAACCAGCAGGACAAACGACGATACCATGTTACGTTGATGTTAAAACATTATCTCACTCTCATTCAGCTGAAACAATTTATAACAAATTGTACCACATTCTATCGTATTAGGGTTTAGATGAAGGAAAAGTATTTAAGATTTTAACAGATAACACTTCAAATATGATAAAAGATTTTCAACTTCAAATGAAATGATTTCGTTGTGCTCATCGATAATTTGGAGGATCACGATGATCAGTATGATTCGGAAGAAGAATTTCATCCGGATGGTAATTTGGATGAATCTTTTATGGAAGAAGAAGTTGATGATGTGGAAGAGGAAATTACAAATTTTGATTTATTTCAATCTGGGCAACACAAGTATTGGCTCGGAAAACATTTACGATGTATGGTTCACAGCCTTCAATTAGTCGTCCACCAATTTTTAAAAGGCATAGCAGTTTTAAAAGTGGTCAAATTATCAACTTCGCTTGTTCATCACTTTCGTCATAACGTTAGTTCGACTTTGACTGAAGCATTAAGAAAACTTACAAACAGTCGAATTTTGCCTCGTTGTTGTCTTAAACTATGGTCGTCCTTTTACAATATGGCTGATCGATTGTTGAAAATAAAAGAATAAGTGGCATTAATTTGCACTGAGAAATCCGTTGATGGCTTGCAACCGAGTCAATGGACGGACTTACGCTGTATCCGAGATATTTTGGAGCTGTAGGCGCGATTTACGCTTGAGTTGGAAGCTTTCAAATCAACCACGTTATCGCTCGTTGTTCCATGTATTCAAGAATTAATCGAGTATGCAAACAAGGTAAGTTTAACAAAGTGATTTAGGTTAAAATTGATAATGAATCAGTTTTTTATGTTTAGGTTGTGGAACAAGGCACTTTTCCGAATGCTGTCAGACAATTGAACTGGATCATCAATGAACGTTTTGCCATTGTTATCGATTCAAATTCTGCTTTATTTAATCCAACGTATGTTATCACGACAGCTTTTGGATCCATAATACAAAGGAGCGCTTCATACCGACCAATTGGAGAAAGCTAAATTAAATTTGATCCAACAGGTATGTTTAAATAAATTAGCTAATTGGTCAGAATATTAATTGTACAATATAAATTTATTTTTTAGCTCAAAACGCAAAATAATGCTCAAAATTCCATTTCAATTTCCGGTGGCGCTGATTTAAATTCAAGCGAAGATGGACCGCCGAAATCCAGGTGATTATAAAAACAAATTATAGCGCTTTGAAATGAATACAACGTCCTTTGTTGCTGTTGAAATAAATGCTTATGGTTCAAACTTGTATTGTTGCTATAATGTGTGTGCACTATAATATATGTGCTCACTCAATTTCACTCACTTTCACTCAAACTCAACCAAAAGAAAGATTTTTGATCACTCAAACTCAAATTCAATCAAATTTTTGAGAAGGTGTTCACTCATACTCAAACTACTCAATCAAATAGGAAGTAATTTGAGTGCCCATGTCGGTTGCCTGATCTCCCCTCCCTCTCTGTCTCAAGGAACATGCGGGAAATAATTTCTTTTAAAAGTATTTCCATAGGTTGAAAACAATTTGGAGAGAAGTACCGTTTTAGCTTCCCCTCACTAAACCGTCACTAAACAGCAAAGTACAAAACAAACAAAGCTTACAAATTAAACAAATTTTATTATGGCATGTAATCCATCTCGCATGAAGCCATGCATAGAATCAATGTAGGCAACACTACGTACACAACAATTTGCATGTGGTGTTGCTACGAAAGTTATTTGATTTTGTTTTCATTTATTGAAAACAACCGAGTAACCATTTATTAATTTGATGTACTTTCCGACAGCATGGCAGTTATTTCTGTCGGAAACAGTAATGAAATCGAACAGGAAAGTTTTTTCGATACTACTTCTATCCATGGATTGAGATACATGTTCGGAAAAAGTAGGAAATATTGCAAAGTGTGGTCGATATTATTTTTGATAAGTCTCGCGACAACGGTGTACTCGGGTGTGGATAGCATATCAAGATATTATCAATACAAAGTTGCAACGAGATTGATGTACAACACTGTGAACGAAATTAAATTTCCCGCAATAACTTTATGCAACAGCAACGTGTTCGATGGGCGAAAAGTAGGCTCGTTGGAAATGATGTTGGATTTCTACACGTCAATGGGCATTGGTAATCAAATATCAGCGGCGCAAGTTCGATATCTGGTAAGATAGGTGTTCCAAAAAAATAGCTGGTGAACCAATAGTCACCATCTTCTAATAAGCAGCACTCGAAAAGGACATAGATGCGCTGCTTTTAAGAAATGGCGCATCGTGCTACTGGTGCACTGCAGACGTAAAGACTGTTGAAATAGTCCATTAAAATTTTCAGAACAACAAAACATGCAAAGCAAAATACCAATCCGACATAACTAACATGGAAATGATAGCCGTCGTGACTACAGACGGTAGACAGGGAGAGATGTACAAATATCTCATGCCTAGTTCAGAGACGAATGCCAGAAAATGTGTATGGGATGGAGAGGAAATACCATGTCAAGGTCTATTTTACGACCACTTCGACGCCAACGGCATTTGCTTCACATTCAATCTTAAGGAGGAGTTTATCAAAGCTGGAAAAGGTGCATTCATTTCTGTTGAAAACTGTCTATGCAAACTGAGATCACTCTTAGCGGCAATATTTTGCAGGTTTTATGTCCTTATATGGTTATGGTTTAAATACAACTGACTACAAATATCGTACCGTAACGAAGGCAACACCGAACAGCGGGTTTCAGCTTCTGCTCAACGCCGAACAAGAAAACTACTGCGGTATCATATCAAAATGGCGCGGAGCTGGATTCAGAGCTTACATACACGATCCGTTAACTGTCGCCATGTATTACTCGGATCGATCTATATTTTTATCCCCCGGTTATAAGACAGAAATTGTTATTAAACCGACAAACTTTCGACGGTTCACGTCTAATATCGGTAAATGCATCGACATCGAAGATGAGGAAAAGCAGGTTACCCTAAGCCCACTCGAAAAATACTACACCAAATGGGCTTGCTTTTATCAATGTTCCACGCTTTACGTTTACAAGAAGTGCAATTGCGCCATGTCTGATGGGGAAATATTGAGGGGCAGATTCGCCAAAGCATTAAACCAACCGCTCGATCAAACTCCTTCGTGCGGAGCGTACGGTCCAAAATTCGAATGCTCCTTAACCTGGTTAAATTACGCACTTAAGTGGGACTACAACCTGTGCCCTCAATGTTTGAGACCCGCAGTCGAAACAGTGTACGATTATCAAATATCTAGTTTGATGTTCCCTCAAAACACGCTAAACGAGACTGAACAAGCTATCGATCGCAAAAACGACCTTCTAGTCAAATTCAGATTGGAGAGTATGACCATGTGTTTCGTCGAGGAAACTCAGGAGTTCGACACAATGGATTTATTCGTTTACCTCGGCGGTATGCTCGGCTTATTTTTAGGAATGTCCGTGATGAGCCCCGGAGAAGTATTGCACGAAGTGTTGATGACGATAGTCCGACACTTTTTCACGTTCAACCTGACTAGCAAGTGCACCAAATGGATATCATCAACCAGAAAACGTGTCAAGAATGTTTCAATCGTATTCTTCAAATGTTTCCAGCACTCTCGAAAGCGAATAGCCTCCTTCATCAAGTCAATGCGATCAAGACAAACTCGTGTAAAGAAAGTGTCCATTGTGCAGTCGCATATACAGGGTGAGTAAAAAGAAGCTAGGCCTGTTTGGAAATCGATAACTCTTGAACCAATGATCAGATTGATCTGA
>JAQGBA010001984.1:0-10983 GCA_034698125.1 Prionchulus punctatus | reverse complement strand
CATTATAGCTTTCCTGAAGAAGCCACATTTTCTCATCCGAAAATATGATATTTTCCACAGATTTTTGACCATGCCGTCGCTTGCATCTTTTCACTCACTCTTCTTTTTGTTTTGTTGTAACCCCGTGTCATTTGATTTTTTTAAAGGGTTTTACATCCAGATCATATTTCAAAATTCGTCGCATCGTTCGATCGGACGTACCGGCCTCCAAAGCCATTTTTTGGCTGATCTCCCCGGATTCCTCCGAATTTTCTCCCTCGTCGCTTTGATCAATTGTTTTGTTCAGACAGTACATTTTCGGGGTTTTCGTTGACGGTTTTTAACATCACCCATTTCGGTCAATAAATCGATCACACAATAAATAAGATAGGGTTTGATTCCGAATTTTCGTACCTTTTTGAAAATTTGTGCACCAGTTAATCCGGCCTCAAAATGTTGTTTTATCAATAACTTCTTAACTTCCATGACTAATTAAAAATACTAAATGAAGGAATTAAAATTTAAAATTTTAGGTGGAGTTAGCAGACATGTTGAGCTATAGTTGGATGTATTCCTTTTATAGCAATCGAAGTGGGACACTAAAATGAGATCTTGTAGCAACTTATCTGCCGCACCCTGTAGTATGACCAAAAAAAATTTTCTAGTACAGTATAGTATTGTATAAGCCTAAAAAATGTTTTCTAGTATAGCATAGTATAGTATACTGATGAAAATTTTTACCAGTATAATTATAGTATAGTATAGGATAGTATAGTATACTGTAACATGCCGGCTACCTAATTTGTATTCTTTGTATAACGTAACACTCACAATAAAAATTAGCTTAGGAATAACAAACTGTTCATTCTGTAAAAGTTGTGTTTCATCAAAAATATGTATATGCAGTCAGAAATAGAAAACTTTGTTGGGTATTTTGCTCTGCAGTTAATCTCTATTAATTAGTTAGTTGGCTTTGTTCATTGATAGACAATAAGTAGCAATTAAAAAAATGCCAATCATCGTTGGCTTGCAACGTCAGTTGTATAGAAGCGATGGACAGTGATGGCTATCTATGACTGTAATCCTGATCACATTCTCAAATGAATGTTGATTGAAAATCAACAAATATCTAAAATGAAAGTCATAAAAAAACTTTTTATTTTAGCAAAACAAGTAATGCACACATGGCGCCACAATGATGTTAGCAAGCTAAAGAACCAGCAAAAAATCAAAACACACAAGAGTTTTCAATATCAACTAGGAGATAAAGTCGATTATGGCTAGACGGCCTCGGATGAAGCCAACAGCACAAAATTAATTTTGGAAAATTCAGAGACATTAAAAAATCAATTCAATAATTAGTTAACCTACTGCAATTTTATTTGTCTTGCAAATCGAAATTATAAAATATTTGTACTGTTTTTTATTGTCTCTAGCATTCAATGATTCTATATTGCAAATTTAAAACTGCGCTGCACATTTATGTAATGAATAGTGGGATTATTAATTTATTTGAAATCATTTGCATTATATCTTTAAGACACTTTCGACAGATGAAGTGCTTCTAGACGTTAGACCAACATCAAATTTCTACATGTTGACAGAAAATATAATTCAGTTGAATTTGCATCAACAAGTTTTATCAAACGTCAAAATAGGAAAACAATGAAAAGTGTAACTACATGTCTGAAATGAAGTCACCAATCAACGCAGTATGTGATAGAGTTTTCCATAACAAAAAAGGTGATAATTTTACTAAAGTTTAGTTGCTGACACATGTGCCCCTTCATTACAGAAAGATGTTAACTTTGAAGTGCAGGTACAAGGCATTGTACACCTTTGCAACCTTATGAGAGTATTTCTTAACAGAAGGAGATTTTACTGAAATTTGTGCGCAAAATTCCGACTTAAAAGAGCGAATGTTTGAATAAAGAAAATTAAAAAGGGACCCCTAAAAGCGTTAAAAAAATGTAAATGGTGCGTAAAAACAAGAATTTTGTTGTTGGTTGATTTTAGAGCATCTTTTGACAAAGTTTTGAGGCTTTTCCAGTGTTTCAAGTCATTTTAATAAAAATTCATGCCAAAAATGTCTGCCAAGAGCCTTCCTATGTAAATTTATGAAATATCTTGTGAATAAACTAATTTCGCCTTGCTAATTTGTTTTATGAACTAAAAATCGCACAGTTTCACTTGCGCACATATTACAGCAAGATTAAATTGCGTGAAATCCAAAACAGACTAGATTGGGAATGTGTAAAATACTTGTACCTGCAAAGTTAAAAATCATTAAGTAACGAAGGTGCGCCTGTGATAGTAACTGGACTATAATGAGGCTTACCACATAAATGAGTTATGGAGATTAATATTTGAATTTCTCTCGAATCATCGCCGGCAATTATCTTTAAAAGAAACCCTTCACTCCCTCATGTTTTGTACGAGCCCTGCACGATAGACGATAATAGTCTTAGATTTATTTGAAAGTGACGCACTACGCCGAGTTAGATTTGTTTTCTCAGAGGTAACCATTTTTGTTTCAGTGACATTAGCCTTGTTATGATTATATGGTTTTATTTGATGATTCTGATATTGATAAATCTTAAAAAAAAGCGGTTGCGATTACGATTAATCACAATTAAAATGAAGTGATTATGGTGATTATGATTGTGATTATGGTTATGAGTCATACCAAGGCTAGTAGATGTACCGGATGTCCGGTCCGTAGAGCATGTAAGACTGCTGGCCGGCTATAGGCCAAAGCCCACATAGGCTAAAACCTGCGGTGGACTAAAACTAAGGCTATTAGACGTTAACACGACGCTTTTTAATGTTAACTAGTTGTTAAATTACTTCTTTTCGAGAATTAAGCAATACAAAAAAATGAAAAACTATATATTTTATGTTACGTTCTAAATTTATCGAACAATTTCTATGGTCATGTTCATTGGCATCCAAAAAATGCGGGGTACTTTGAAATTATCTGTTTAACGGCAAGTCACTTCTGCATAACTGCATATATCTGCATATCAGCATTTTAATTGCATTTGAAATATGATTTAAATTCCAAAAAACTATTGCTCAACCGTAGTTTCCGTATTAATCCACTTATAGGCTGCCCTCGATTTGAGCACTTAGAGAATCGATGTTTCGGGTATAAGCCACATATATAAATACCATACTTTTGGATCAAGTCACTATAGACTGTACAACTGAAAAATTTTGCTTTAGAAATGCAAATCTTGTAGGTGGTTTAAATTATTCTTTATGTATGTTAGAAAAATTATCTGAATGTTGCCCACACAGTTTTTCAACAATTTACATTAATCATTGTTTCGTGTGGGTTGTTGTTCGACAACTTGTTTTGTCTAAAAATGGTATAAATTTGTTCCTTTCAAGTTCATTCCTCAGAAGTGGATTAGAAACCTGAATTTTGGTGCTAGAAGGTTGACACCATGCGTCGGTTTGCTGCTGTTCTTTTAGTCGTGCTGGTAGCCAACTTTTTCGTGGAATCATACGGAAATCATTGTGGACTGCCAGGAAGTGGTGACACTTGCCGTGAGAGATGTCGGAAAATGAATAAGTCCACTGGACATGGTGGTTTTGAATCGAACTGTTACTGCGGAGGAGGATGCGACTGGTTGACGTGCAAGTGCAACTGGGATGGTGGTTGCCCTTGCCTATAAATTGGAATTGTCTGAGGAATTGTTCCATTTTGTGTTACTTATAGTCTGTTCTTTGGAATAATTAAATTTAACTTAAAACGTATATTGAGATACAGTTGACTCTTGTTATAAGGCAGAAAGTGCAGTTGAGTGTGAGTAAGTATTTGTAAATGATTCCCAATTAAATAAGCAGTACGTAAACATTTCATTTGTACAAAGGTTTTTGATCGCTTTTCTCGACCCTTATTCGAAATTGAAACTGAAACTCTAGGTCAAGCATTTTGCAAAAAACGTTTATTGAGATAACTTTTAACTAAATGAAGTCAGATAACAGAAAGCCATCCTTAGTTCATATCTTGCTCATCTGATATTATTTCAACACTGTTTTATTTGTAAAAAGTGTAGATGCTAAAATAACAAAAAGTGAATGTAATACGACACTTTATTCGGACGAGTCCTTGCACATGCAAGCTCCATCATTGGTCATGCCGCAATGTTGTTTCTTGTTAGGTCATGGTCCATTGCAGATATGAGCTTCGGGCTTTAAGGTCTTTGCATAGCTGAATCTGCATTTGAATCTGAATCTTTTATTGGTAAAATAGCAATTTGTCTATGAGTATAGTTTCCAGCTGCAACCATAAAGCTGTCAGAGCTCAGTGGCTATGAAGAAGCCGCCGAAGAATTTCGAAAGGGGAACTGAGCGATTTTTAGTTCATAAAACTTATACAATAGTGACACAGGTGCCACCTGATTTCGGTCCCCGACTGTATAGTGGGAACTCTTAAATGTTGACACTTTTTTGACAACTTATTGCAATCTAATAATCACTTTACAAATGCGCAGTCTTATTTTATGCAAATTTTTTTAGAAATGTTCATTTTCAACTTTTTTTGTGAATCACTTTATAAAATTATTGCTTAAAGATTAAGTCAAATTATTGCTTGGAGAAAATGCTGGCTTTTTATCAAAATATATTTGCTTTGGAATCGCTGTATGGCTTTTGTATGTAATTTTTTCATTAAAACTTAATGAAAATTCTATGTCATTTTTGCATGAAAATTAAACTGGTCATTGGTTTTATGCTTTATATGTCATGTTATGATGAAGATAATCAAAGAAATGTGCTTATATTGCTTGCACATGCTTTAAAGCTACTTCTGACGCATTACAAACTACATACAGTACATACGTAGAGGTCAGAAAAATCTTTTTCTATAATGTTGCCACCTCCCAAATGTTGACAGTTTTTTGGTCCCCGATGGTGGCTAAATTTAAGAGGGTTTACTGTATTACAGCCGTTTGCAATTCATACGAAAGAGTGAGAAGTTAATCATACAATATCAGTTTCTGCAGGCGTTCCCAGCATTAAAAGTATTCGAAAGAGTAAGAAGAGGTTAGTAAAATGTTTATATAATTTCACTAGGAAAACTGCTAAAAACTTTCATAGATGATTCCCAAAAATCTTTGCAGAGCAGTTGCTCAATTATTACTTTCTAATCTCAACAATCAATTTACATGTTTCTTGGATCCTTCGGCTCCTCGTTTTGACCCAACGTTCATTATGGAAATTGCTTTGGATCCTCTGGGCAAGAAATATTTGGATCAGAATCAAAAGAAAGTTACCAATGAATTGTTGGTTAACGAGGTATGAAATTTTAGCAATCTTTGTGTTACAATTTGCAATAATTTGATTTGTTTTAGTTAACAAAGTCAACTGCAATTGATGATAATTGTTGAATATAAGTGTTGTCCAAGCGACAGATGGTTCGCTAAGTCCAAAGTGCTACAAAAATTTGGATGATGATAATGTTATTGAGGAAACAATAATTGATGGATTGCAATGTGCCATCGAAGATGAAGTAAATGCATATATGGATACAAAAATATTTTTGCATCCCAGTACTGACCCACTGGATTATTGGAGATCGTGCATAGTTTATCCGAAATTGGCCGATTTGGCTTTAGATATTTTGATAACGCCCTGCTTGGCCCTGTTGCATAAACTACTTGTAGCGATTACAAGTAGGTAAAAGCTACAAGTTACTAGAACTTTTGACCATATAACGCAGCACTGTGGTGTGCTTGCATCGTGTCAACCTCCGCCGCAGGCAGTTTTTGCATCGTTCGACAAAAGACATGGTCCGAGGATTGGAAGTCCGAAGCCGTTCTGTGACCTTACCCAACGTCCGTTCATCGACGACCTTAGAACGAAATCGCTCGTGCACCTTATAAATCGTTTTTCTTGCTAGAACTAAATGTATAGATGTGTGAATTGAAATCAGTCTCTTAATTAATAAATCTTTTACTTCTACTCTTTGACTTGCAACATAGTTAAATTAGAAATACATATCCACAAGAAAATCTCCTGAAGACAAGAACTTTTATAATAAATCATCATAACAGAAAATAAGTTGTGACACCTATCAACATTTGGGAGTGTCACGATTTTAAAGGGGATGCTATGTACAAAAGTATAGGCACTTTATCAGGTACCAAAGAACCCTGACAACCTCTAGAACTTTGAGACGGCAACATTGGGAGGTTTTACTGTAATTGATAAATTTGACTAAACTGTTCCATTGACTAGGTTGAAGCGCATCTTTGTTTCATAGATGACAAACTGTATCGACGTGTTCCTTTGACTCCAATAATTGTTCGATCATTAGGTAAAGTGATGACCAACAAGTTGGACAATGCTTTCGAAGAGTTTTTCCATTGGTCAATTTTTTCAAATCCATAGTGGCCTTAGACGATCGTTTGAAACCATTTACCACCGAAATTGTCGAATTGATAACCACATTAGCTGAATTTTTTTTTCGAATTTATGTACGACCAACTGAAGAAAATGCACAATGCAACCCATGTGCTTATTGACCCAAATCGCTTCTTGTTCTTCTTGTAATTGATCAAACACATACTCTTCATTTTCGATAAATCGTTCATCAAAATTTGGACTACCGATAAAATCTTCCTCTTCCTCTTCATCATCGTCATTCAATTCGTCAGCAGGAAAATATCGTCGACGTCGTCGCGCGCACTGTCTTTGTCCAAATTATTTTCAATCATTCTATCACGAAATGTTTGACCATATTTTTACTTCCTTATCCAACCTATTTAGAATTTGGTCCATTGTTACAGACAGCCTTTCTTAATAACATTAAAAAACTTGGATTTAGCAATTTTATAAAATATCTGACTGTTATAAGCTTTGAACAAAATCATGCATCTTTATATGGTGAAATCAGTGCGCTGATTATTATAGGGCGCTGATTAATCAAGGACGCTGTGTTTATTTGAATAAATACAGTTATTTATTTACAAACAAATTGCATAAAATTATTCATACATGAAAGTCATAAAATTTAAGCTCCATTTTGGAATTAGTTTTATTGGAGCAGAAAACCCTCGAGACTAAAATGCATCGAGGACATTTTGTTGAGTGGGAGGTTCGAAACTTTGTTTTATATCTTGCATGAAAAATATTAGTTATTTGACTGTCCTTTCTGCGCACAGTAGTGAATGCATATATGAAAACTTTTACTTTGCACGATCTCTTTTGATGCTGAAAGAAAGTTGCCGACATTTGTTACAGCAAGTACAAATAATTAACATGCAGGCTGTTATTTTTATTCTAAACTTTTCTATGATTCACACTCATCAGTGCGTTTGCCGTTTGCTTCGTTCTCAATCTTCCATTCTGCACATGAATATGTCTCACACGATTCCTCCTCTTTTGTATTAAAATTGCTAGTATTTTAAGCAATATATCAGCAACTTCGAACAGACTGTAGAACGACATTCCCAAAAACAGTCCCATGTTGTTTCCAATGTAGATAAACATATCTCTCATGGTGAACGCTTGCGAAACTACGACATTGTGAATGCTCATGTCTGCGATCAGAAAATCGACGATTAAATAATTTTTTCGAATTTCATTTTCATCGGACGCATTCAATACTTTCATCAGTCCTCTCGCATACATGAGCGATTTTGTAATTTGCATTTCGTAAACCATTTCTGTGCATTGTTCTTGACATTGAGGGCAGAATATCGTCGGAGCGCTACTCACGTAAGCTGTCGTACCATCCCGTATACATAATAGTTCAGTAGGCTCAACACACAGGGTAATGTTACCAGTAAAGCCGAATCGTGGGGCATACTCTTGTACGATTTTAAAGATGGATAGAGCCGCTGTAGTGAGGCATTTGCATTGCAACAAAGTTTTTACAATGCCGCATTGAATGAGGCAAAGCGTTTTTTTGTAAACGTTCTTAACGAATTTGTTCATGATCAAGTCAGAAGTACTTTTACACAAGCCTAAGTGTTCTACATTGCGTTGGTAAAGAACACGTCTAATTGCAATTTTGTTGTAATATCCGGGCGTAAGGTAGGAGTATGGATCAGTTAAAATAAGGCTGATGGTATTTAATTCGTGAACTGCGGACATAAACCCCGCCCCGCGTTTGAAGATATCATTTCCGCAGGACTCATTTTGATTGACGTACATCAGCAAACGTAAGCCTTGTTGAGGCGTTGTGATCATGTAATGACCTTCATCGTAAACGTCCAGGTTTAGACCAAAGCTAC
Organism: Prionchulus punctatus; assembly: GCA_034698125.1. Taxonomy (NCBI): domain Eukaryota; kingdom Metazoa; phylum Nematoda; class Enoplea; order Mononchida; family Mononchidae; genus Prionchulus; species Prionchulus punctatus. Next base: position 2,758 of record JAQGBA010001984.1, on the reverse strand, counting down.
CTTTTACCAATGGATTTGCTATGGAAAATAACACATGAATCTTATTGAATAAAACTAACATATTTACTCGCCTATAAGCCGCCCCCGCTTATAAGCCGCCCAAGCTTATAAGCCGCACTTACAGCACGAGTGTTTCGCATATAAGCCGTCCCCCTTATAAGCCGCGGCTAGAAAGCGAGACAAACTTACTTGACCCTCTCATAGATTTTTACACTTAAAATTGAAAGACTGGAGTTGAAATTAACAGTAAAACGTCAAATTAAGCTGTAATTAGCAATAATAAACTATATTACCATTGCTTCAGACATAATAGCAAGCAAAAATCGTTCCAAACATGTGTTTGTTAAAAAAATTCAAAGAAATTGTTTGCAAAATGTGTTTTTAACAAATTTTTACACAATTAGGGAGCCGATGTTTTGCTTATAAGTCGCCCCGCTTATAAACCGCAGCTAGAGCAAGCATGTTTCGCTTATAAGCCGCGGCTTATAACCGAGTAAATACGGTATACTGTATGTGTCGAGACATTGGTCACCTGAATATTGCTGGATCAGCTGAAGTGGCGCCACTAGATTTCCAACATTAAATGTAAAACTGGATAGAACATCACTCATATGGTTGCTAAAAGCGTCGCTGCAATTGAATTCTTTATTCTTCCACCAACATTTAAAAATGCTGGCTTCAAATGGGTAGCCACCACTTTTCGACAATTCTTCAGTTCCCATTGCGAGAACTTTGCCCAGTCCACCACTATCAACACGTTCGCTGACGACTGTCGGTACGTTGCTCGGACACGTTCTTTTTTCCTGAAATGCATTGTAGGTCATTTTACATGTGAAAATTCATCTTCAATCTGCGATACTTCGACTGCTAACTTTGCCATCTCATTCGGATTTTCTGCATTAAATGCCGATAACAGCAGCGGCAAGGTCGATGCGTTACCCGCGATACTTCGTCGAAACATGGTCATTGGTGTAAAGGTTATTGAAGGAAATTCGACAAACATTGATGGTTGATACACTTCGTTTGTCTTCGTTTCGAACCTCAGATAAGTCAAGGTGTTTAAAATTGACCCGTAAGCGAACATAACAAACATGGATGTAAAAATAACTTTCCAAATCGTTCTCGTTATGGATGATAAACCAGGTTTGCTGAATATGTATATCAGCCCGTGAATTGATGTCGACATGCAGAATTCTTTCCATTTGGTTAACATTTTTGGAGAATCAGCCATTGAATGTATGAACTGAAAATTACTGTAGCATGAAAATTTATTTCAATAAGCCGAGAGGTTGCAGGTTTTCAACAATATATAATATCAAAAGTTGAAAACTTAAAAGTAACTAAAGTTTGGAATGTCAATAATTTTATGAAAATTGGGAAAATATGTGTTTTCCATCGTCTACACTTGGGAAAATATGGTTTCCATCGTCAACCTTGGGAAAACATTTTCTATCGCCCTTTTCATTGAACCTTATTTAAATGAATACATTATTCTACCATAAATGACAGCTTTCATGAAAGAATTCTTTTTCCATCATGCCTTGCTTTACGTTGGGAACATTCCAGGATTTTTGAAGGAACTTTTAGAAATCATCAATCATCGATTTTATCTTTGCTGACGTTTGCTGGTTTGTTGTGATATTTTAGCAAGCATTCACATTACTTTTCTACAGTAAGCCTCCTCAAATTGACACCCTCCAGACCCATCAAAAGTGTTCGATTGTGATGTGTTCACATTGGAGTGGTATTCATAAATTCCATAATAAAAGACTAACTAGGGCCCCGCACCTCCCCCATCCTACAAAAAAATTTGTTTTTCTTTGTAACGTTGTATACATGATACTTTTAATCGAATAATAGTTTTTACTAAAACGCATAGAATTGCAGGTATTGGGAAGCCCAAAAAGTTCTATGAACTACTCCACAGTAGCCGAATTTTAGTGGAGAACCGAATGAAAATCTCAACAATGTGACCATAAATTGTTTTCAAAATGGTCGAGCTTGCGTTTTAGTCGCGTTTCCAAGTTGAAATTTAGTTGTTCTTGCGTTTTAGAGTGATAATTTGGACGTGTTCATAGGATTTGGTGCTTTGTGATATTGTGGATCCACACATTTTTTTTATTTTTCAATTTTACTATCGATTTCTCCAGCTTGTATACCAAATTAGAAAGAAAATGAAAACATTAATAGGGAGGGCGGGGCTACTAATTAGTTTAATTAATTTTCACTTTTCAAATTCTTATGATTGTGTTTTTGCGCTATTTTCCAAATTCGTTTCTGAGTCAATTTTTTGAAAACAAGGATATGATTTAATAGACTAATTTGATGGTTCTCATTGTTGTCCAATGTCAAAACCGAATGGGGAACAATATTTCAAAATATACAGCTGATGACTAGGCGTTCATAAAGATTTCCAGGGACCAACTGAATGGTTGAAATTTGAAAGTTGCGATTCCATGCTTATGAACGCTGTTTGATGAGATGAATTAATTTGTCATGTTAATGAAACATGCGGCTGTCAAGAGTTTGTAGATTGAAGATCTACAAATGTTAATTCTTAGGCATTGTTCTTCAGCTTCAAGTCCTTGTTTTGCGCTTTTAACTAACTTGTACTTGCATCTGCCTTTTCAACCAACTTTTTTTGCTCATTTTTCATTGTAATTATTTATTGTCCAGCTTTGTTAACCCTTAATTGGTGACGTTGGGGTCCAAAAGTACCCCAGTCGTTGTTTTTCATGCTTATTGGTTGCTTCCGATA
>JAQGBA010001983.1:0-10984 GCA_034698125.1 Prionchulus punctatus | reverse complement strand
TTGTTAGGACCGCAAAATGCGTAATAATTACTTTGGAGCAAATAAATACTTCACAGCAGACTTTCTTACGACCTCTTTCAGCAAATTCGTGACAATTACAACGTTTTGGTAACCTATCGAATTTTTTTGGACGGTAGTGTATAAGAACAATTGCAACTACAAAAACTGAAACAATTACCGACATTGATCACTTTTAATTCAATTTATCAAACGAACAATATTCGTTAATAAATTGTTAAATTGATCCACACATTGCCATCATACTCGTAAATCGCACAACAATGAGTTGAATGAAGGCGAATTAAATATGTTTATGGTTGTCCATAGTGACATGAAAAAATATTTGAGTAACTAGGGAACTTAGTCAAAAGATACTCTTATCTGCCATACTTACTGTATGGCTTAACTTCGAGAATCTTCATGTAGTCTGGGATGCAATTTTAACTTTTATTGGACAATCACTTTAACATACTTTAATATTAACATACTTGTTTTGAGGTCTTTGTGTTGCCTTGAAAACTGACCAGTCAAAAAATATTTGCAGAACCAATATATATATATTAAATATATATATATTTTATATATTAAAAAAAAAGTTCAAGTCTATTTACAGCAACGTCATTCGTCCAACTGTTTCGATAAAAGATTAATGTTGTCAATGACGAAGTTTAATTATGCATTTGCTAACAAAAAGATTCTTCATGTAAATAATTGGAGACCAAAAGCAATAACAGTGAACTAAAGACGATATAGATTTTGAAAATTTAACATCGAAGCCTCTGTTCGATTTAATACATTGAAGAACATTAGGACGTCTTAAATTTGTTATTCAATGCAATGAACGCGCTTCTCGACCTTTGCACGACGACGATAGTTGAAGCAAAGTTGATCACGGTTTATGATGTGCTTTCTCTGTTCACAAAATATAGATATAGATTAATAACAGCAAAGATTACGAATAAATATCAATGTAGCTTCATTAAAAAATTTGTACTGTTGGTGAACAAGGACGGGTGGCATACAGATCGTCTCTATATGTTAAATAGAAGTCGCGGAAATTATGCAAAATGACAAATTGTGTCGGCTTCTATTCGAGGTTTTGCATAGACAACTATTACTGTTTACCATCATTTTGTCAGTGTCACTGAATTTCTCAAATCAGTTTTTAATGCTTTCTTCGAATGAACTACTGCTTGAATGGCATGCATCGCGATCTGAACGAAAGTGACAGCACTGGCGCCAACCCACAGTCCAAGTACTCCACCAACATTCGCAATGAACGATTCGAGCGAATAACGATTGTATTCGGTAAAGGTTTCCAAACCAGATTCGCATACATCGTAAATAATTTCGACAGCGGTTTCATCATCTTTTTCTACATTGCACAATGGCAACGACTTAATCGTAGTCGACACATCAAATATGTTTTTAGTGCATGCTGGCACACACCTCTTGGTGCATGTGACCGTGACCTCCTCTCGTGGAGGAAAATCGTGTGGTTCACGAATAAGCTTTGTCATGTTGCACGGTGTGATATCGTTAAATAAATGTAGTGAATCAACAAAGTAGGTAAGCCGCGCACAGTTCAGTACCGCCAAGGACGACATTTCTTCCATGCAATGATGGTGACACACTTTCGACGAATAAGATTCGTTCATAACGCAAGCGTTCTTCTTCGGAGAATTCAGCATTTTGTAAATTTTCGGTACGACTCTTATCGTTTGGTGACTTCCTCGAAACAGGAAAATATTTTCCTGATAAACCGAATAAACCTTGTACCTCGGATTAACAACTAGATAATAATTATCGGTCGGAACTTCGAGATGAAAACTTTTGCTGTTATTGTAAAAAACGAGCATTTTAATTGGTTCCGTTGCCGTTCCACCGCGGCAATCTTTTTTCAGAATTCGCGGCTCGTAGCAAACTCGATCGACCAAGTAAACGGCGCTCGCGTTTATTTGATCGAACCGACTAGCGAATGTTTGCAGAATGAGCGAACTATCGATAGCGATCAAAAAATAGAATTCGAATATATTTGCGATATTATGTTTCGATACAAAACTGCTGTAATCATTTTTTCCTTGTTCAATCGAAATATTTCGCGATTGCACAGTTGAATAATCAATCGGCTGAGAAAAACTTAAAGCGTAGAAAATTGCATCCATGGATAAGTTTAATGATTTGATTTTTTCAGCATCAATCCAAACATTTGGGCAGACGGCTATCTTTACGTGATCATATTCAGGTTGAATGTCGAATTCTACCTTAAAAGGACAAATTTTTATTATTAGGTACTAAATTAAGTCAATATTGGAAATTTGATTTCTTGAGGTCACTCTGGTTGCCTGTTCGCAGGATGCTAGTTGTCGATTGTTAGTAGCAGGTTGCCAGTTGCTTGTTCTGCAGCTACAGTTGCTGGTTGCCTTCTGTCGGTTGCTTTGTCAGCTGATGGCTGCTGAATGTCTGTTGCTTATTCCTGGTTTCCGGTTGTATGTTGCTGATTGCAGAATGCTGGTTGTATTATCGTTGCCAGTTGCCAGTTGTTGGTTGTCAGTTGGGTTGCTGGTGCTGGTTGCGGTTGCCAGTTGCTGGTTTTAAATTTCTGGTTGCTGATTTTCAGTTACCATTTGCTGCTTGCTGGTTGCTAGTTTATGGTTGCTATGTGGCAGTTGCTGCTTGCTATCTATTGTTGCGCTCTGATTGATGCATGTTGGCTGTGCCAGTTGCTGGTTGCCTACTACCAGTGTTTCCTATTGCCGGTTGCTGGTTGTGCTTGCTGTTTGCCATTGCCAGTTTTAATGTTGTTGATGGCCATTTGCCAGTTGTTGGTCGCCATTTGAGCCTTCCCTCCCCTTGAGTGCCGGATACCAGTTGTCAGTTGTCAGTTGCCAATTTCTGGAAGGTTGCCTGTTGCCATTTGTCAATTCCCAGTTACCAGTTGGAATTTTTTTTACTTTACGATTTACACCTGCGAGTCGTGGGCGTGCCGTGTTAAGGTACTTAACAAAGAATTTGAAGCATTCTAACCTTCATTGCAGTTGGTTCGTCGGTGTATTCCTTGATCGTCCCATGTAGATAATAACCAGTTGCTAAACTGCCAATGACAATAAATATGCTCCAAAACGATTTCACCCATAGGTGCTTTGTTTTGTATATTTCTTTCACTCCAACAAGGTACACTTCGTCGGCTAACATAGCCATATTACTTTCAGTCATATTGCTCGTTAAATTCTTCCCAAAACAAAAATGAAGCTCACAAATGCGATGTAGCGAAAAAATTTTCATACATTTTATTTCTGTCAATCTATTTGACTTCGTTTGTTTGCTATTTGTTTTGCTAATGCTTTTATTATTTTAAAATGTAATTTTTTTGTAATAAAAGACCTAGATGTTTGTATTTGTCACATGAAATGTACAATTCACTGAAACAGAACACTCTAGTGCAATAAAAAGATGGTTCATAATTCATAGGGAATGCTCCACCTGGAGTAAGACCTCCCATTGTCATTTAGTATTCCAGTGGAAAAAACTATAGGGAGTCCACTCGTAACAACGAACTGTATTTGCCGCTACCATACCATGTTTCTTGTACTTACTTTCTTCTAATTAGCATATTCTCTGATTAAAAGAATTAAATTGTTCCAATGTCGCCTCAACGACCCTCAAATGGAACAAATACAGGAGTCGATCTTGAGAGAATATTATTCTATTATCAAAAAGCGCGAAAAATCGAAGATAGATTTGCAGTTGAGTATCAAACAACTTACATGTATTCGAGGTAACCGTTCTAACTAACAGAGATGCTTTTTGCAATGAATGTAAAACTATGCAAATTTCACAATCGCCTAAAGCAACACATCAAGTTATTTCTTCCCCCGTTCTCCTACTTACAAGCACATCGAGTTATATCTTATTGGTTCTGAAAGGAATTCATTCGTCAGCTTCGGCAAATGAATTGCATCAAGCTACTTTCCTTTATTCGAATGGACTATTGCTTGAATCGCATGCATCGCCATCTGAACGAAGGTGACAGCACTGGCGCCAACCCACAGTCCAAGTACTCCACCAACATTCGCAATGAACGATTCGAGCGAATAGCGATTGTATTCGGTAAACGTCTCCAAACCAGATTCGCACACATCGTAGATTAATTCGACTGAGGTAGCTTCATCATTTTGTAAGTTGCATGAGGGCAACGATTTAATAGTAGTCGATACATCGAATATCATTTTGGTGCATCCTCGCGCACACCTTTTCGTACACGTCACCATGGTCTCCTCTCGCGGTGGAGAATTAAGAGGCTTTTCGTGAATAAGCTTTGTCATGTTGCAGGGTGCGATATCGTTAAATAAATGAAGCGAATTAACAAAGTACGTTAGCCGCGTGCAGTTCAGCCACGCCAAGGACGACAGTTCTTCCATGCAACGATGATGGCATACTTTAGATGAATAAGATTCATTCATAACGCAAGCGTTCTTCTTCGGCGAATTTAGCATTTTGTAAATTTTCGGAACGACTCTTATCGAGAGGCGACTTCCTCGAAACAGGGGAATATTTTCCTGATATACGGAATAAACTTTGTATTTCGGATTAACGACGAGGTAATGATTATCGGCCGGAACTTCGAGATTAAACCTTTCGCTGTAATTGTAGAAAACGAGCAGTTTAATTGGTTCCGTTGCTGTTCCGCCGAGGCAATCTTTTTTTCGAATTCGCGGTTCGTAGCAAACTCGATCTATGAGGTAAACGGAACGCGCTTCGACCGGATCGAAACGACTTGCGAGCGTTTTCAGAATGAGCGAACTATCGATAGCGATCAAAAAATAAAATTCAAATATATTTGCGATATTATGTTTCGATACGAAACTGCTGTAATCATTTTTTCCTCGATTCATAGAAATATTTCGCGATTGCGCAGTTGAATAATCAATCGGCTGAGAAAAACTTAAAGCGTAGAAAATTGCATCCATGGATAAGTTTAATGATTTGATTTTTTCAGCATCAATCCAAACATTTGGGCAGACGGCTATCTTTACGTGATCATATTCAGGTTGAATGTCAAATTCTACCTTAAATAGACAAAACGTTTGGAGAACTATGTAGGTTCATGTTGGAAATTTTATGTCTTGAAGTCGCCCGTTTGCAATACTCCACTTGACGGTGACGGCCGCCGGTGGTTGCCATCTGGTGATTGATGGTTGCTGGTACATTGTTGCCTATTGCTGGTTGTCGGTTTGCCAGAGGACAGCAGCGGGTGCGTTACCAGTTGCTGGTTACTGGGTGCCAGTTGCCGTTTGTTGGTTGCTAGTATCCAGTCGCTGTCGCTGGTTGCCTTTTGCCATTTGCAGATTACCAGTTCCTGGTTGGGGTTGCCGGTTTGAGTTGCCAGTTGCAGGTTAATATTGTCAGTTGTCAGCTGTCATTGGGATTTGGTGGTAAGACTTGAGTTGCATGTATTGGTTATGAGCACGCTCTAAGTGAAACTATTGAATAAAAAAATTTTTTAAAGAGTTCTAACCTTCATTGCAGTTGGTTCATCCGTGTATTCCTTAATCATCCCATGAAGATAGTAACCTGTTGCCAAACTGCCAACGGCGATAAATATGCTCCAAAACGATTTTACCCAGAGGTGCTTCGTTTTGTATATTTCTTTAACTCCAACAAGGTACACTTCATCGACAAACATAGCCAAATTACTTTCAACCATTTTGCTCGTTAAATGCATCCCAAAATAAAAATGAATAGTTGAAATGCAATGAAATGCAACGAAATGAAAATGTTTTCATACATTTTATTTCTGTACTTCTATTTACTTTGCCTTTGCCGTTTATTTTGCGAATGTTATCAATATTGTTAATCGTAATTATTTTGTAATAAGAGACCTGAATGTTTCTATAAGTCTACTGAAATATAAATTTCGCTGAAATAAAATACAGCGTGTCATTTCTTTAGCTTTTTCAATAATTGACAATTTAACTAAATCCGCCATCATGTGAAATCACTATCTGTCTGTTTTTGTTTAACCAGTTGATACTAGTCTCAATGTTTGACAGATAACAACAACGGGTTTGGTTTGGTCGCAAATCGTAAACCCAGTTTGCTTTTACTGAGTGTGATTGAACTGGTTTTCGTGCAGAAATTTTTAAAACACAAAGTGTACAAATGTCATCCGTCCAAATTCTTTGCTTGTTTTTTTTTCAAAAATATTAAACTTCAGTCACTTTGTTAAAATTTTAATCAGGTATTAATTAATTCGTTGCAAAAATGTTGTTTGTTTTTTAATTTAACTTTTTTTTAAATTTTGCAGGTTATTTCATCCTTCAAACACATTCCATGATGTTCAGATTATTGTTTATGATAATTTAAAATTTCTAAACAAAGGACAAACAACCAAAGTAATTATGTCGCGTCAATCCGAATATCAAAACGAAATCTGTTTATGATAAATTTTCAAGAATGGTAAGCACGTTCGTGGCGCAATGGCCCTATTTAGCACTTGGAGCTTGTGGCCTATTTTTGGCATTCATTTTTTATTGCTATTTACGATGGTAACCGGCAGGTTCAAATACTGGCTACAGTGCCGCAAAACGATTTTATTCTTTTTCAGGCTTAAACATAAAGGAGATTCGAATTTAAGTTATAAACGGTGTAAATATTCGAAGAAAATTCAAATTAAATTCAAAGCCGAAGTGGGTTTCTAACGAGTCACATGTGTTGGCATGCGCTGACGCATTTACTGCTGAGGCGCTCATGGTCGTGGTCGTGGTCATGCTCATGCTCATGGTCATGGTCATGGTCATGGTCATATTCATGCTCAGGCTCATGTTCAAGCTCAAGCTAATGCTCATGCCCAGCTTCAGCTCACCTTACTGTTGTACTGTCTGCTTGCTTGCATTTTGCTGACAACTTTTAACTTTTTTCTCATAGTTGGACGTTTAGGTTTGTTGCATTTGTTTGGAGACATTCATTGCGAAAGAAACTATTGCCGTTTCAAAATGCAAGCACGTGTTTCACTTAAGGTGAGAACAATGGATTTTGTCATGGTATTTGTTCATTTTATTGCTTTATATTTAGCTGTTTGGAACTATGGCTAACAATCAAATACGAATGTCCATTATGCAAAGAAACATTCGAAGGACAACAACAAAATCACAGTGAATCGGCTTTACAGACATATCAGAATGTTTGAAATTCAATGTACATAAAACTTTCATTCTTATTTTGCACCTTCACTCAAGTTTCTTGTTCAAATACAGGTTCACATTGAAGTTCAGGCTCAGGGTCAATATTTACTTTGCGTGTTTCGGTTTGCAGTTCGGGAGCGGGGGTGGGAGCGGGTTATGGAAATTTGCTATGAGGGAGACGTTGATTTAAAGCTTTGTAAAAACTGGATCAAACTGAACAGTGAAACAGTTCCTTTGGATGCCTATCGTCAGTTTTGTTCCGCAACACTTTAACAGGTTCAATAAGGAACTTTTTCTTGTTTTTCCACATTGAAATCAAGACTTGTACGATGAACACTCCAAACTGAACAAACGTCACAGCGCTCGCCCCTATCCACAGACCGAGCACTCCGCCGATATTAGCTATTAAGGTTTCGGTCGGATACCCATAGTATTCTTGAACCATCTCAATTCCAGATTCGCAAACGTCATATAGAATTTCGACAATGCTATCCTTCGGTGAACTATCGGAGGGTAAAGCTTTCAGCGCCGATGACACTTGATGTATAGTCTTAGTGCATGATGGCAAGCACATATTTGCACAATCTGATGTTAGCTTTGTGAAAACCATTGGCGTAATTGTGGTTTCACTTTTGAGCACGAAGCTCATGTTGCACACCTCCTTTGTAGCGAATAACTCGGGCCTTTCTGTGAAATATGTCAGCATACTGCAGTTGAGACGTTTCAAGTTTCCGCCCTCCTCCATGCAATGGTGGTGACATAGCATTTGCGAATAGCTAGTGTCGGTGATACAGTCGAACTTGTCTTTTTTGGTCACCAGGACGAACTGTTTCGGTGTTATTTTTACAACAATTTTTGTCCCTTCGAATAGCGAAATAGTTTCTTCGTAAATTTTGTATACGCGGTATTGCGGGTTGATGATCAAGTCGTGATTTTTCTTCATGGTGGATAGAAACGCGTTTTTGCAAACATTTTGACGATGAATGTACAAAACCAGTGGAACGGAAGCCGTTTGAAGCGTGCAATCAATGTAAGACAGTTGCGGTACGTAACAAACTTGTTCCATCGTAAATATCTTTTTAGCTATTGAACTGCATTCCTTCGTACAGTATTTTAGAATTGTGGAACTGTTTTTAGCAATGAAATTAAAAAACTCAAACAAATTTGTGATGTTATGTTTGGAAATAAAATGCTCATATTGATATTTTCCTCTTCGCAATGAGACATTTTTCGATGTAGCAAAATCATCATTAATGGGGGTTGCGAAACCAACTGCGTAGAAGATCGCATTCCAAGGTATATTAAAGGCATACACTTTTTCTTCATCAATCCATTCGTTTGGACATATGGCGAGTTGAGGATAGGCGAATTTTGATGATTTATTAAATTCAATCTAATAAAATGAATAAATAAAACGGACGAATATATGCAGAGGTCGACAGTTATTTATGAATGCGCTACATTCGCGAATGCTGAAATTACCCTAGTGAAGCTGTTTGAAGCAAAAAATACAAAATTTTACCTTCACAACAGTCCGTTCCTCGTTAAATTCGAGTACAGTTTTCAAAAGATAGTAGCACGTTGCTGATGAGCCAAAAATAATGAACAAAATCCAAAACGCTTTCACCCAGCGAAGTTTCGTATTGTAGCACGCTTTGACACCTACCAAGTATATTTCATCAGCAAAATTTCTCCATAAAACATTGAGCATTATGCCGCAGGGAACAATGAAAATTTAAATAACATCCGATAACCACGAATTAAGTTAGTAGCATTTTTGCAATTAATTTTTATCTAAAATGACGCATAAAATAAAAATGAGCAATAATTTGTCACGCAATGATTTTGAAATTGAATGCCTTCGAAACAATTATTTAATTGAACACAACCCACATAAGCTCGATGAAATTCGAATAACAAACTATTCAAGAGGAAATGGAAAAATGTTCTGAAGCAGTGACGTTTCTCCCTAAATATGCAAACATTTTGACACATGAAAGGCAAGAACCAGTTGTTAATTATTTCTGTTAATTACTTTTCAGGCATAAGAGACGTGAACTTTAGATTTTTTTCAAACACGCAGAACCTTCTTGAAATGAAATGAAATGGACGGAATGGATGGAAAGGATGTAGGATGTGGAATCACTGCATCTGTACCTCGATTACAAGCTGCAAGTTGGACCATCCCACGGTTACCAGGGACAATACAGGATCACATTCGATCTTTAAGGGGATATCGAAGAATCCTCCAACGGCAACCAAATATATGTGATTTTTGTGCTTTTATTGTGTTGTAACTAGTACCTTATTGTTGCGCCTTTCCGGACATTGTCTTGCTCCGGTCTCGGAGGAATGGATGGCACTGCACACATGTTACCGCCTCAACTATAGTGCAATTATACACTTAGATGGTACCGGTACTATATTTACTATAACAAGACACATTTGGCTCACTGTCTCGTTCGAGATATGTGGTCAGTGGTCGCCGACTGGTGGCTACATGTGTCTCGACTGAGCTGAGCATAGGCTGCCTGTCCTGTTGTTTGCTATAAAGGTTCGATGCCACTTATTTCAAATATCCGAATATTATGAACCTTAACTGAATTCGCTTTTCGTGACATCAACCTTGACTGGCGAAACTGCAAGTCAGTTAGTCTTCGATTACTCTTCGTTTAATCTTGGATTGTCAAAAATTGCGAAGAAACCTATCTTCTCTATACTGTACTTTTCTGTTTGTGAGCCAATCTGCGAATTTTGTGTCGATTATTTTGTTTTCTTTACGACTATATTCCGACGATTATATTCGCTATAGTCATCATAAATCCACGTGTATCAACCGTCAATCATTTCCTCCGAAGACTCGTGAACTGGCCGCTTGAATCCAACGCTGGTAAAGACCACGACCCAGGCGTACCCTTGTGACTGGTACGTAAATTGTTAAGCTTGCCCTAACGTGGAGGCCTGAGCGCCCTAATAAATCGTGACCTAAATAATTAGTCTACTTAAGTATAGTCCACTATAGTCAGCTATTATTTAGAACTCTAGGTACCTGTTGAGCAACTGGCTTATCCAAAGATTTTCTAGCTAAGTTAAACTAAGTGCTCCCAGTAGCTATTGAAATATAAAGCCATTGAAATACTATATAGTTGGCTGGATCATATAGGGCGTAATAAACGGCGGAGCGAAAATTGCAACCGACCGACCCGTGCGGCTGCATGGTTTATACTCCCAATTGCTGAATATCGAAAAGAAAATGCGGCTTGTCAAATTAAGAGCGATAGTTTGCTTTCGTTGACTGTTATGCAAACTCAAAGTAGTGCATCAGGACAATCATGAAGGTTGACATCACTTGTCACAGAATTTTCCTTGAATGCTAGTAGCTGGACACCAGCATCTATGAGTGCAGGTTTACATAGGCAAAAACAAAATACGAGTTTTAATTCTGCCTAATAGCGCATCAGCTTACAAATGAACAGCAACGAAAAGTTTTAAAATACGTGCAATAACATGACTAGCTAAATCTCACATTATCTTAAGGATTGCACGAAAGCCTGGTATCAGGCCCGGCGGGAGAAAATTTCTTTAGGGGGGGCGACTGAGGAATTTTACGTACTGTATTGTATGGCTCCGTAAAACTGTATTACATTTAGCCTAACGCGGGCACAAAGCGCCCGCAAAATTGGCTGAGGGGGTCTGGGGTGGCGCGCCTAGCGCCCCCCAGCAGGGTCTGGGGCGGAGCCCCAGAAAATTTAGCGTTTTGAGATATATACAGCGTAATTGTAATGTTAATTTTGTCTTTT
>JAQGBA010001982.1:0-10987 GCA_034698125.1 Prionchulus punctatus | reverse complement strand
TTTTCAGCAATTTCGATATCTTACATGGCCGCATTTGGCGCTGGTGCAAAGAAATGATTGCACTACGATTTTGTTTTTCCATGATAAAAAATATTTTAATTCAATATTTTTACAAGAAAAAGCGTTTTTTTATAGAAAAAATGATGGGGAATTTTTTAGCACTGTTTGCAGACTTCAGAGAAATCATACTACCTAATACAGTGAGCGCAAACATAAGTTCAAGAACTTTTTCCGCACCCTGTATTACACTATTCCTAGAGCTTCAGTGGTAGCAGGTGCAGTCTACTGGTAGCGGCGCAAGACCAGGTCCTTAACACCAAGGCCCATGCAAAGAACATTCTGAAAAGCACAAGAGATGGACAGTGTAGACTATGTGGCCAACATGAGGAAACTGTGTCGCACCTTGTAGCAGAATGCCCGATCTTGGTGAATGCGAAACACAAAGAAAGACACAAGTGGCTGAGACAGTACACTGGTCCCTATGCAAGAAATACAATATCGAAACAATGCAACAATGGCGGAAACACATGCCGGAAGATGTAACTGAAAATAGTGAAGCAAAAATCCTATGGGACTTCAGCTTCAGGACCGACACAACAAAATCCAAGCCAACAAACCAGACCTAGTAGTTGTGGACAAGGCAAATAAAACCTTGCTCATAATAGATGTTGCCTGCCCCTTAGATATCAACATCGGAAAGAAAGAACAAGAAAAGATACTCAAATACCAAGATCTTAAGACTGAGCTTCAACGCCTCTGGAAACTTAAAGGCATAATACCATCAGAACAGATGATCTCCAGAAAGTTACCCTGTTCGGAATATCAAAAATACTGAGAGAAGTACTATTCCTCCCTGATTCTAGGTAAGAGTCCAAGGAATAGCGTAATATACCAGCCAGTAAATTTTTTACTCTATTTGTCAATTTAATTTCGAATTTATATTTTTACGACACATCAATGTAATTTCAATTAAAAACCGAATAAAATTTAAACGAATCATTACAAAAATATATTTATTCATACTTTCCCGCATATAATTGCTTTTTTCAAATTTCGAGCGATGGTCGCCCCCATGCGTTCGAATTTAGTAGCACATTCGTCGAAAGCTATTTTCATTTTATCTGGCTGGCTGTCGTCGTGGGCCCAACTCTTCGTCGGTTTATGCTTCGTAACGTAGTTGGCGATCGTGAATACATTGTCGCACATGCAGGCTAAAGATTTGCATAAGTCAATATCGTCATCGTCTTCGCCGAAAGGAAACGACAAATACTCGGCGACCTTCAACCAACCGACGTTGAATATGAATCTCAAAGTTGTGAAAACCGGAAAATATATGTCGTAGTTTGGCGTGGTTTGATTTCCTCTCGTGAACTGATGACCGATCAACGCGAATACGAAATAACCGTACACGGCTATCGTTACCGTTTGGGTGTAGACCAGCGGTAGAGCTATGTCGTGAAATTTGCATAATTGTTTAACGATAACTCTGTGAGCGTTCAATCCGTTTATAATCATGTAATTGTTATTGCCGGCTTTATCTCGTCCCAGTTCGGCAACCCACTGATAGACTACTTCATGCTGGACCCTTCTCGGAACGTTGAGGAGAATTTCATTTTCCTCAAGAGTCAGCAAACCGATTTTGATGTACGCATCGTTCGTGGGAAACACTTTTTCGAGTTTGCTGGAAACGATCCTGTAGGCGAGCGCGTAGTAGAGCACCAAATAACGAGCGATTGTATGTCGGATTCGTTGACTGTCTTGATCAGAATCATGAATGTAAGCCACGACTGTACCCATTACTTCGTGTGGTGATGAAATTAACATTGCCTGGAAAGAGGCAATACTAGTAGGCTAAAAAATACCGTTATTGCATGACGACGGCTATTAGAAAATACTGTAGCGGTGTGCCGTTCTGTTATTGTGGATAAAGCTTGTTTTTAATGATAGCAGTAGGTTTAGCCATGACCATAGTCTTAGCTGTCGATGCAAATGTAGCAGTTTTTGTTCTAGCCATTGCTATACGCAAGCAGAAGCAAAGCAGAAGAAATAGATAGCAGGCTGAGCCCATTGCCCAGGAGTCCACAGACCGCTGCGCATTGCCCATGGCACATATCGCGTCAACCATAGTAACTTGTAGTCTCTCGGAGTCAGCCCAAACCTTGTAGCTGGTATCTCGAAGTCGTCGTGGTCGTTTGAACACCAAGCAGTACCCTGCTAATATTTTATTAACCCACCGCATGTGCATATTTGCTATACACAAGTAAAGCAGATAAATTTATCCTTTTATGAAAGTTTTCTATGACATTCTTTAAGATGTGGCAATACCTGGTTCCACCATCGGCTAATAATTTCTTTTACATAGAATCCCAGTAGGAATTCCACTGGAAAGTTTCTCGTATACTCGTAGAATTCTTTCACCAATTCTCTGAGGCTCATATAGTAAGGATCGATAAATAGGAAGATGACTCGAACTATGTAATAAGCCAATAGCCACACCAAAGTTTCTTTCCAAATGGACTTGTAGACGCTGCCGTTCCAACGAAACAAGGCCTTCAAAAACGTATCACCGTACGCAATAGTCATTCTGTACGACAGTACCTTGCCGAAGAATGGTCGAAATAATGTTTTCCTGATATCAAAAAAAGTCAAGCTTATTATTGTGTACTTAAACTGTTTGCTCAGAACATTTAACGCGAACCTGATGGGCGGAAGGATTTGTACAAATATACACACATAGGATTAGTCACAAGTTTTTTAAACTGGCTACTTAAAAATTGTGTCATCTTTTGTGCGATGATGCATGTGAGCAATTACAGCTTGATCGCCTTCAATTTATGATGCTGACAAATAAATTTAATGCTTTAAAAAATAGACGGAATTTTAATAGGCAAAATCGTTGCAGAGGTGTTGAAACATCATGTGTCAGACTAATTTCATTAAAAATAAGTTTTTAATTATATCTACAAACGCTTATCTTATGCGCAAGTAACGGTGTAAAGTAGGTGTTCATGTTGATTTTAGTGCTGCTCTGAGCGGTTGGTGAGTCAACCACATAGTAGTGACCGACGCTCATTCAATAACAACAATAATTAATTTTCTGTTCTTCACACATAATATTCCAGGAGGTTTTGGTTCCGCGAAAAACCGATTAACAGATATTCGCACGTTCATCTTCGATGAATTCGGACTCCTTGGCGACCATACCCGCTGGCCCCTTTTTGAACAGTGAATAATTATTAAGGTACCTTTTTGTCTAAGGCCTAAATGATACAACTTTTAAAATTTTGACGGGCTTTTCGAGACATTCTTATTTATTTATTTATTTATTTGCCTCAATATGCATATAAATATAATGATGTTTTGCATATTTGAGAGGTGCGAGAAGCAAGAATGAAAACAAATAAAGTGTTAATAAAAGATGACAGACTTGTGATTAATACCAAATAAATGCATACATAAAGTGAGTTGGAGATGGAGTTCATATGAATCGCTAGTCCGTGCTGAAGTTGGAGTCGAAACTAAACAAAAAAATGAAATCGTCCATTGGCAACCTGACCAATTTCAACAGTTTAGACAGTCACTTTTATCAATTGGCTTTTGGGGCTCTTTTTGGAATCAATCTGTGTTACTCATTCGGACATGAAAGTTACTTAAAAATTCGATCCAGTGAAAAAAATGTTTCAAATAATTTATATTACCAGTTAGAAGATGGCTGGTTCAATCAACTCGATTTTCCGGGCTCTATTTTGTTGCAATCCCAATTTTTTGAAGCAAGAGAACCCAAAGAATCTGTACACGAATACGTAAATTTACTTACCGATCCAGCGGAAAATAGTGCCCTGGACTTCTATTCGGTTTCAATCTCGGTGAAGCCTGAATACCTCATTGGCTTCGACATTGGCTGCGTACTTATTATCATCATCATAAGTCTATTAATCATGGATTAACATGTCATTTTTTTGTTGTTTTTTATGTTTTGTAATGACAATTCTTATGATTCATGACAGTAAAATTCCAATACTAGCTCACATATAAATGTTACACGCTTACTTTCACCTCCCCGGTGGTCTAGTGGCTAGGATTTGAGACTCTCACTCTCACGGCCCGGGTTCGATTCCCGGTCGGGGAAAATTTTTGGGACGTAATATCGTTGGTTTTTTTTTTAAAATTTATAACGTTAGTTTCAAAATACTGATTCAATAAAAAAATTTTTACACTGATTTATGAAAAAAAAAATAAAAATACAGAACGACAGTTTATTTTTCAAATTCAAAAAACTAAACGAATATGACTCTGTACCAGTCCCTCGAAGGTGCGAGCCACCGCTGTTTGATGGACGTAGATCGTAAGACGTTTTTGCAAATCCGAGTTATGACCTAAACGTTCTACCAGCGTTTGATAAATGGCCAGCAGGGCGGCTTCGTTAACTGTCCGATTGTAGCTGATGTCCAGTTCCCTCAATGAAAACAAATTCTCGATCTTAGCCAGCGCCCGAACGCCGTCGTTGGTTATTTTACAATTTTGCACCGATATCACGTCGATGGGTCGATGGTTGTCAACCAGCTGTATTAGACAGGCGTCGGTCACATCCGGGCACTGGGCTATACACACTTCCTTCAATGGACACAGCCTGGCCACTTCGAGAACACCGACGTTGCTGACGTTGACGCAAAACGCTAAATTCAAGTACTGTAGAGCGCAGTTTCGAGCCATGTCGGCGAGATCATCGTCGCTTATCTGTACAGTATTACTACAGGAAAACCGTTCGACATTTCTACAATAGCCCAAGGCGCTGAAATCGAACAACCGTTTGCAAGCGCCCACATTGAGAATTCGCACCGACGCGCAACATTCGCATATGATTCGAAAGCTCGAATCTTGCAAGCAGTTGTTCGATTGCAAGTACAATTCGTTCAGGTTCGTCAAACTGGCTAACGGCGACAGATCGACATCGTCGTCGGCGATTACGAAACTGATTTCCAATACGGTTAAACCGACTAAATTGCTCAGAATATCAATGGTGGTCTGTTGCAGTTTGTGGAAACCGCTCAAGCGAAATTCGGTCAATTGGTAGTGATTCAATAAGAAACATTCCAAAATGTTCAACGATAATCGTCTTGCGCCGCAAAGGTTGATCACTTGCAGGGATTCGGGCAACTCCGATAAAGTTGTCAACGGAAACGGAGCTCTTCTAAACAAAGCGAAAAGATTTTATCACAGTTCGGTGAAGTCCCACAGTATAACTTGTTGTGGTGTGTAGGTGCGTTTGTCAGTGGGTTAGTCTGTCGTCAGTCCTTTCGGGTTCTTTTTATTTATAGTCTGTCGGCTTACTTCAAGTTTAACGTTTTTAATTTTGTCATCAGTGGGAAACATTGGTCGATTTCTTCCGCGTCTTCGGTGTGAACCCAATGCGTATCGCCGAGGGAAAGATGCACCAAAAACGGCGCCAATTTCTGCAACAACGACGATATGTTTGCGTCCATGATGGTATTGCCGAAATCGAGCTTCGTCAACTTGCTACAATCGATCGCGATCGAATCGACGATCGGTTGCGATATGTTGAACCAGCGGTCGCCGAAGCGCACCTCCTTCAGTTTCGATCGACTTTTTCGAATCAAACTTTGCACGGTGGGCACGAAATAAATGCTCTCCTGTTGAAAGTGTTTGTACGTGTTCTTCGTAAATTCAGCGATATCCAAAATTTTTATCGATGAAAACGAGCTCAGTACCAACATTCGCCATCGTCGCGAAACACGTTCCAATTTAATTCGATGAACTATCGACAAGCTGGAAAATATAGCGAAAAGGCAATCGTCAGTCAAGTCTTCGATTTCCATTATTTTCGACTGCAATCAATGCACCGCCGCTGAGTCTCGAAAAAGTTCCTCGTTTCTTCTTACGATTAGTCAGTCGGTACTTTGTCTGGAAAACGCAACTCACGAGTCACAAATTAGCTTTTCGTCGAGACGAGTTTTGTTGGCAAACTTTTTTTTCTGAAGAGGAAATTGAAACAATAGCGAGACGAGATCTACTCATGGAGTTTTTTCGAAAAATGACGTCAAATTTTACCTCGATCGACTCAACGAGCACTCGACGAACGATATGAAAAAACTTTAAGTTTTTAAAAGTTTAGGAAGAAAATGTCTTCCACATGTTTGTTATAAGAGAATATGAAGATTGATGACAAACGCCTCCAGAGAGACAGACTTAACAAAAAATCAGCTGATTCTGAACCCTGTGCAGCCGACAATTGTGTTTAGAGGTGATGAATACGTGCAAAAACATAATCCAGGGTCGACGTAACTGAATAAAAAGTTATGTAATTGTTCACCATTCAGGCATTTTTGAAGGCACTTAGATTGTCAAATACTCCTCGATTTATACATGTTGAAAGCATTTTTATTTGATGATCTCACAAAAATAATGATCAAAATAATGATACACACAAATTATGATTACAAAATAACAGGATGAAATGGTGATATCGATGTCTTCTGAACTGCCCGGGAATTTAGTTATTTCCACAGTTTTTCGCAACTACGGCTGAAATAAAAAGTACAGTAATCCTAATAGTAATATGGACAATCCGTATTCAGTTATTGATTGTTAAGCATGCAGGATGGTACAGGCAACGGTCCACTGCATATCTGAATGTAACCGCATGCTCGAAAATCAATATCTGAATACTGATTGCAAATCTCAGCATTGATCGATTACTGTACTTTTGTTCTAGCTGCAGTTGCGAAAGTACCTACTTCAACAATCCGTGCCGAATGATTGCAAATACGAGAGCAAGGTTTGTCTCGTACCAGCGCATATTGTGTTATCCACTTTGACTTGAATTGGATTACAGAAAACAAAATTAGCCATCCACTGAATCGTTGGATTGCAATTGAATTTCGGCTGATTCGATATATCTATATACAAGCTGTTCATCGAGCCGAGCCAGTACTGTAAGTCGGTGCTTATCGCGGTTAAATTCATTCCGCTGTTTGCATATATAGATTGCAAGCTCGGAGGAATTTTGGTGTAATCGGATAAATACAGTTCGCTTAACACCGGACAGTCCTTGAAATATACTTCACGGATACTGGTCATACCGTAGGTGACGAGCAAGTCGACGTTGGAAAGTTGAGCGAAATTTGTTACATTTAGCTGAGTGACCGACGTCATTCCGTTGAACGCCCCGGCATCTATATCAATCACCGTATTCGAATCGAGGGCGAGAATTTGCAGCAGATTTTGCTTGTAGAAAGAATTTGCAGGAATCACGGTGAAATCATTGTATGATAGGTCGAGCCAGTAAAGATTCGGCAATAAGACCAAATTGTATATCGGAACGTCTTGCAGTTTGCAATTGGTTAAGTACAATGTGGACAGTTGCGGTAGATTTGCGAAAGCGTTTTGGTGTAGGTAATTTATAGGGTTGTAGCTAAGGTCGAGAGTTTCGATGATATTCGGGCAGCTGGAGCTGCTGCACGGGCTAAATGAATAGTCCAATATCTCAGTAATATTGTTGTACGACAAATCTAAAAGGTAGACGTCCAGCGTTTTGAACAAAGCGTAAATACCCTGCAAACCGCTGTGCGTAAAGGAAAAGCTGTATGCTATGCTAACATTGTCGAATGCTCGTTGCTCTAACGATTGGAAATTGATATACTGTAAGTGCAGTTGCGAGCAAGTTACGCCGTAGAAGGAATAGTCGCTAATGTACGGCACGTTGCAGTGATCGAAGGTGAGCGACTGTAGCGACGGCATGTTCGACAATGATTTCGTTGGGAATGAGTCGAAATCGAAATATTGAAACGTGATCGCGGTGAAAGCCACGCCGTTGAATGCTTCCGGATCGACGAACAACGACTGAAAAGGAAACGCGTTGACGGTGTTGCCGACGGTGAATTCGACCGTACTGACTCCGACTAACGGTTGGATCAAATTCGCCGGAACGTAGGAAATATTTCCGCTAATACCCATAATAATATTGAATCCGGTCAAATTTTCGTAGTTGAACGTTGGAAAGTTATCGACCCTCGTGCACGTTACGGAAAAGTCCGTCGGACCGCCGCCGCAATTGCATAATGCGTTCACCGGGCACGGAGGCGGCGTAAGTGTGGGTGGTCCGGACGATTGTCTCGACGGAGAAGCGGTGGAATAAGCTGATGTTGTACTCATAGCTATCGTTCCACTGGCTAGCGATGAAATTATGTATGCAAATGTAGCGAGGAGCATCATTTTTTAAAATCAGACGCGAGAAAATATGCAGCCGAAAACAAATTAGATAAAATAAAAGCGAACTTATTATAAGTGACTGTTTATCACTACTCGTGATATTTTTTGTTGTTTCTTCAATCTCAATTGATTGCAAGAACAAAAACAAACAAAGGTTTATACTATGAATGAAGGCTTGCGAACAACATTACATTGAAAAGAATGTATAAAGAGGTCTTGCGATAAGATTGGTTCTTGTCAACTAATTACTTGTACTTTGAGCCAATCGTACGATCATCGCTAGCTAGTGGAACGATAGCTACAAGTACAACACCAGCTTATTCCACCGCTTCTCCATCGAGACAATCGTCCGGACCACCCATTTTTACGTCTGCATTTTTATAATTTTGTGACAGATCTTTGAGACCGACCTGGGATTGGTTAGCTTACTACCACTGCTCTACTAAGTAAGACCTCGTACAGTGCGACATAACTTACAATGCTATATTTTATGAATCCATGGCGATTCGACGAGGTTCTTGCTGAAAATTTAATAACGTGTATGCAAAGAATATGTCGCTATATCAAAAAACCTGCAAGAAAATTTGGCGTGCTAGCTTCTCATACATGAAATTGCGAGACGCATGACTTTGCTCGTCTCGGTTAGTTGACTAGCGAAGCCAGCTGGTGGTACAGTAGATATCTGTCCGCACTGTCATCGATCGTTGTTAGACTTATTTACAAGTTGGTCTAGTCTTGCGTAATGACAAACAAAGTTTGAAGTAAAAGTTTGTTTTTAAATTATTTCAAAGTCTAACCGATTTTAAATCTTATCGCAGTATGTAATCTAGACCTCTGTCGCAAATGGGTATGTCGATATTTTTAATTTATTCATTGTTAAATTTTCCGTGCACCATCATGACATTCAAGTAACATGACATTTTCAAATATTATTTGAATCTTAAACCATGTCTCAAGGAAAACTACCCATGGGTGATGTTAACGTTTTCTCGACGAGGACTGCGATTGCATTTTGCTTTCTTCGTCGCTTCAAAGTTGGTATCTTTTTGCAACAACATGAACATTCCGCGCAACAACACAGGTAGAACATTTGAATGAACGAAACGATACTGGCCCCGGTCCATATTCCGAGGAGGCCGCCAACGTTACCGATGAAACTTTCCCACGTCTGCGAATCGGCTTCCGTCATCATCAGAATGTCACCGTCCAACGGATAAACGATTTTGATGTTGGTTTGTTCTTTCAATGAAAACGCAATTGCCGAAGTGTAGATTGAATTTGAGCTGATGCTAACTTCGAAATTCCATCTTTCGCAACCAATCAAACAAGGATCAGAACACTTATGACTGTGAGTGTCATTCGAATCTGCGACAGTTGTTGTTGTTGTGGGAGAAACTACAGTTGAGGTGTTTGCTTCTGTATTTGATTCGGAACTGTTTAGAAAGAAGATTTCGAATCTATATATGTAATCTGGATGATCTTTTTTAACCAAGTGCAACTTGTAAAACGAGGATTTGTTGAGTGGTCCGTAAAAGTAATCCTCCGCACAGGATTTGTAGTAACACGAGACATCCGAAATGACCGAACGGACTGTCTCGTTGCACGGACTATTTTTTGTATTTTTCCACTTATGCACCGAAGCTTTAACTGCGAATGAATATTCGTCCGTTTCCGCAGTTAGCTGAGTACCGGTACTGCTAAATCCATCAGGAAAGAAAACCATCGGGGCGTAAAACGAGGTATAATTGTATTTCATATTGATAAATTCCTTATCAAATGTTGCGTATTGTGGAGTTCGAAGTTGCACCCATTCAGCCATGTAACTGCTGTATTCTATGCTGGTAATCTCCTCGCTAATTGAATACTTCTCATCCACAATTGCAAAGTTGAAGATGTTTGTGTTGGAATAAAAGTGATCCAAAAGTTTTTTCTTCTTCAAGTAGCTCATTGTATCATTTCCATCTTGAACGTAGCAAAAAAGACTAGAATTGAAACTGTTCAACTTGTACGACATCATTTCAGTTCGTGTGAAATAATCACCGCCGTTTTTGGAATAATTGAAATCAAAATATTCATCGTCTATCGACCGAATGGGCGCCATTTTTGCGATCGCCATGTAAAATTCCGTTAAAGTTGTCATCTTGTTGAGCCTGAGCATCGCGGTGAAGTTATACTTAGCTTCGGATACGTTGAATGAATCAACTGTGTAGATGGATCCGATGAACGACAGTCCGAACAAAATTGCAGCCTTGGAAAAGTTGATTTTGTAACCTTTTTCAAAATCCACCCAATACACCCAATGAGTATAACATAGCTTAGCCGGCGGATATATGATTTCCGAGCTCTTTACGTGTGTAATCTCTGTATTGCTGCTTTGATCCATGAAATCCCATATGGCGCCGCGAACTTGGTGTGTGGTTATTCCGAAAGCAGTAAGCAAGCAAATTAACCACGCGATTTTCCAAAAAGCTGACTTAGCGTAATACATTTCGCGAAATCCATGAAACGATGTAAAATCAGAAAAATGACGGTAGCCATTTGTCATAAATTCAACTTTTCTCGAATTATCAACTACCATGGAGTTTGTTGTCATATCAGACATTTCTTCGTAAAGCCTGTGCATTTTGTTTCGCCAACGGAGTACATGAAATAGCTTTTCAAGTGTTCAATTAAACATGTAACGAGTTATAAATTGAATAAGAGAGATGAATTAATAATTGATAAAGGCGCCAAAAGGACAATGATCTTGAAAAAAATT
>JAQGBA010001981.1:0-10991 GCA_034698125.1 Prionchulus punctatus | reverse complement strand
TAGCTTGTTACCAATAATTCAACATTAATCTTCAACATTAATGATCAATATTAATCTCAATATCATGTAATGAAGCACTGCTTTTTCTAATTCTAATTGCAATCATTATTTATCAACTATCTTCTTATTTCTCTGTTCATTCCCTATTTTTCTGAAACACAACTCTTACAGTAACTTTATATTTTATCCAAATACTTTTTCTCTCTATAGTTTCTTTTGCTATCAACATTCCAATCTCTTTCTATTTCAAACCCAAATATTCTGGCATCGTTTACCTTTTCTCTCTGCCACTTTCTCATTTCATTCTCCATAATTTTCCACCAATCCATACCACTTTTCTGTATTTTCCCCTTCCCTCTTCATGAATCAGAATTTGCCCCTTATAACACGCTTACACGTTTTCTCTTTGCACTGGAACCAACCCTTTGTGGAAGCCTGCAGTGACTGGCATTTTTCAGCCATTTTTTGGCGTCAAATACAGGAAACAATTATGGCAGTACCAAAAACTGACTACGAGACGTGTAAGTGTATCCTCAAAGTGTGTTAACTAGACTGGACTATATACGCGCATTTTTTTTAGGACCCTGTCTTCCCTTTGACGGCCGATGGGAAGGTGCGCATCAATTGGATCTTAGCGAAATCCAGCGTAGAATCGAAGAATTGAAACAAATAAAGAATGATTATGAGAAAACAAGACCCGGATTGGGTTATTTATTAGGCGCCATTTCATTCGGCGCTGTGGTTTCTTTCGCTGACCACGACGATTATCTGGTCTTGTCAATGAGCGACGTTTCTGCCGCCACTAGCCAATTCATGGCAGACGTATCGGGTCTCAACCACTATGAGGGTGATAGGCATAGCGATGGCTGGCCGAAAGAGTATGGCTGTCGTAGAGACCTCAAAAGTTTCGCTGCTCGCAAATAACGATCATTGGAAATTCTTCTAAAAGTCTGGACAGAAAAGGGTGGAGGTCCGAGATACGATAGCGATAGCATATGTTCAATTATGTGACAGAAAGTTTCGAAAAATCGTTGTGTGTGTTATCATTGATTTGGTTAAGAACAAATTGGTTCAACATAATCGTGAGAAGTCATTGTTATAATATAAATGTCACAAATTACTTATTTTAATGTAGACTCCTATCTGCTTATCTTCTTTGTAAGATTTTTAAACAAGAAATATAATCTGCAATTTTCAACTTTTAATTTTTAATTATTATAATTAAATAACTCACTACAGAATAAGTACTTTGTTAACAGTTTTAAGGAGGCATGAACTAAGACACGTCGATTTTTAATAGACTGGTATATGGGATTAAGATATGAATCAGATTAGACTTCTATACCTAATAGGTGTTTTTCTGAAAATGTGCATCTAGAGTGTTTCCTCATTCTCGTTATACCAGAGCTTTTGTAAAGCTGTTTTACACAAATTCAAAGAGGGAAAAATGGGGAACAGTCTGGTATCAAAGATTTGGTGGGCGATTGAAATCCGACGAAGTTACGGTTCAAACAAATTCAGATGCTGAACAGAATTCACCAAGACGCGATTTAATCATTTTAATGAAATTTTTTCAAGAAATTTTGGGAATGTTTTGACGTATCGGCAAGTAAACAAGTTTAAAAGGTTTTTCAAAAAAAACTGTCAAGCTGTCCTTTTTTTTGGATAATAGCGTGGATCCCACTTAGGCGAAGATGAAAAACCAAATTTTGGCGTTCTTTTCATTTTTTGCTTGCTCTTAAGCAAATAAAACGCTTTTGGATCACTACTCCTAAACGGTATATCCAAAGGTTCAATTGGAGGCTGAAAGTATATTAAATAATGTGGAATTAAAATAGCAAAATAAATAAATATAATATTGCAATAAAAATATAATATCAGAGTGAAACTGTTGCCAAGAACAGGAAAATATAGAAATAAATGCAGAACTATCAAGAATACAGAACAAATCCTAAGACGCGGGGCGAATCTCATAATTGCGAAAATAATATTAAAAGAAGCAAAATTATGAAACACATAAAAGCGTTTTACTCAGCACAAATCGTCAACAATCGTGGCTCTGATTAGGCGCAGTCGAGGAGAAACGCGATGCATTGTGTTGCTATAGTCGTCAGGAATATCTTGCAGCGAACTCATGATTCTGCATGTCCAAGATAAACAGCTGTTATGGTAACTTTTTGCATTTAGGAGTATTAGTTATTATGCCAACGATTTCCGTTGCGAATTTCCGGAAAAATCAGGAATTTAGTTGGAATAAAAACTAGAAATCGTTGAAGAAACTGCCAGCACCAAAATACTTTTTGGTGAGTTAGATTTCTTGTTTTTTTCGCTTGTCTTTCAGTTAGTTTTTAAATTTCTTCAAGAAGAAGAAGAAGAAAATAGCAAATAGCAAATAGCAAGAAGAAGAAGAAGAAGAAGAAAATAGCAAGCTAAAACAGATAATTTGTGCTTTTAAGAGTATAACTCATATTCTAAAGAGTTAGCTCCGAATTTCGGGCGCACATTTTGTTTTCCTGTTGATAAATGGGCGTAAGTGAGCTTTTTTTTTAAAAAAAACCTTTTAGGCAACTTTATCTGTCATTCATTCATTGAAACTTCATTCATTACTAATTCATTGAAACAGTCCGAAAATGTCTTGAATGCTCATGAAACGCTCTGCAAAAAACGATTAAAACGCATCGCAGGAATTTCTATTCAGCGTTCGTAGAGTCTAAAACGGCTTTTCAAAAACTTCGGTTTTAGTATAATGAGAGGGCGGACACACTCTGGATGCACATTTTCAGAAAAACACCTGTTAAGGTGTGACAAGAGTCAATTTCTCTTATTCATTTTATTTACATTTCTCAATTCAAATCCATTTTTCTATAAACATTTTACTTTCTCAAAACATAACTTAATCATCATTTCATATTTATAAATCAAATACTTTTCCAATTTTCATACCCTTTCTCTAATCTTCCAATCTTTTCCTCTCATTTATATAAACATTCTCCCACTCTTGATGCACTTTCTGCCTATAAATACAATGTAAAAATCAGTGATATCGGCGGGAGTGGCAAGTGTATGGTGGATACAATCTGCCCGTCGGCTCGTTCGTTGGTTGGTATCGTTTTGTCGACTCGTTAAATAAAATCGTATCATAATCATCTCGAAAGTCGATCGCCCGACACCACCGCTACAGTATACAGTCGCACAGCCACGTGCGGCGGTTAGTCTCAGGCTCCTCGAAATAGGAGCGCTGTGACAAAGGATAGACGTCCAATCTGTGTCCAACAGATTCCAAACTGATTCATATATGAATCCCAAATACCAATTTATACACAGTGCACAGACTAATGTAATTAGCTGTAACTGTCTCATGCATAATGCGCTTTACATGATATACTTTATTATAAAACAACTTAATGTGAAGGAAAATTGAATATTGAAGTTTCACATCTTTGGAATAATGGGACAAAATCGCTTGACGAATATTTTCTTTGCTATTGGTCACTCTGTCAATGTTTATGAGGGCAAAGCGGATAAAGAACTTGATCATCAAAAATAATAACATGTCAATATAACTACACTTCTATACCAGTCATTTTTCAGTAAGTCTGAAAGATCCCCAAAGAGATTCCTTAAATATGTCTCGCTATGAAACAAAATGGTCAAGTTAGAAGGTTCAGCAAAATATCAGCCCATTCAACATAACATTATTGGTGCAAAAATCACATATTGTTTACTTGAACGACATTGAATACAAATGAGTCAAAATCAGTGCAATGCTCTCCACTCAAGCTTCTTCGAACTTAGTACATGGAGACCCCTTGCAGAGTGAACGTCGTAATCGCTCTAGTCATCAGCTGAAGCGAAGAGGATTAAATAGTCAGCATTTATAATCGAACGATCTATCGGTGATAATTTGCTCGTGTTGGGACTGTTATTGCTGGAGATCCATGCATTATTTGTTTATAGGATAATAACACTGTGTCATTCATCTGGGTTTTGTTTAAAACAACTCACAGCTTTACTCTGTAAAGTACTCCGAGTAAACCATGCAGCCGCTCGGTCTTGGTTGGTTACTTGCATTTTAAGGTTAGAATAACTGGTATATAGTTCAAGTCAAAGCGATCATGTGATCACATAATCAGATAAGTAGCATCATACCTGCCCAAGCAGCCGACAGGTCAGACTGCCTCTGAGGGCAATAGAGGTCGGCGACTTCTCCACCAGAAACACATGCACCCAGAGGTGATGAGCTAGCGACAACTGACCCAGTGGGAAAATGTACCAACGGTGTAAGCAATCATAAAGAGCCAAAGTCCACAATAGTTGCCATCTATAGTTGAGGAAGGGACGTGTGCGAGTTCCCGCTCAACTCTCAGAGACTGCGAGTCAGATGCAAAACCAAAGGTAAAGCCAATCCAAAGGTTGCCAAAATATGGTGCTTGGTTACAACAATAAAAGTACACAGATCACAAATGAACAGCGTTGGTGGTCTCTTGATTGTCAAGCCTGTCTGAACGTGATCCTTGGAATGGCCCGAGTTGCGGCTTGTATTTGAGAGCTTAAATCTTGACAATCCTATTCCTACTTGGTGACATTCGAAAGAAACTAACCCTGGGGATTGCTTTCTAACAAATATAGTAATTAATTCCCAATATTTTCTTTTTCTAAATTTCAATGAATTCACTTTTAAATCCCACACTTTTTCGCTCCATAATGATTTCTAATTTGGTTGATTTAGAAATAAGCAATATTTCTGAGCTTAAAGGTAAAAGAAATTTGATTCAATTTTGAGATTCAATTAAGTATACAACGAGAAAATTTAATACCTTTTCATAAAGCAAAGTATCATGGAAACGAGTATTTAAATGTACCAGCAATTTGGGGCCGTGGAAAAGATAAAATTGCAAATTTATACAGAAATTTCTTTAAACATGCGGATGGCTGGAAATCTCTGAGCAACACAAGCTCATAAAATGATATTATCGTACGATTTCAGTCTTTTATAATATCATAAAATAATTCTCCTGTTTTGAAGCTCACATTTGAACCAGCTTGTTTAACATTTATCGCCGGCACAAAGATGTATGAAGCGAATGAAAATAATCAGCGATTTACAGTAAGACTTTCCCATTGGTGCGCTATAAATGCCGGTTATCATTTACTTTTTCTTTAGGCACCAGTTTTGTTCTCAAATGATGTGCAAAGTGTGACAATCCATGCAGTCTCAAAGAATATGTCTGTTGATAAAAGAATTTCCAAAAACTTTCTCGGTCATCAGTTGTGTGTATCTAAGGAAGTAACATTTTAACATACCTAATTAAGTGAAGCGTCTTATTCTTATTTCCTTCTTGATTAAACAGAATAGT
Source organism: Prionchulus punctatus (assembly GCA_034698125.1). Lineage (NCBI taxonomy): Eukaryota > Metazoa > Nematoda > Enoplea > Mononchida > Mononchidae > Prionchulus > Prionchulus punctatus. The sequence continues at coordinate 5,634 of JAQGBA010001981.1, read as the reverse complement.
ATTATGTTGAAGAATAAAGAAACTGTGGTAATGGAAGTCCAACTTGTTCCACTGGAAAATGGGTAGCTAGTTTCGTTTTTAAAAAAATGTACCAAAATGTACGATGTATATTTTAGAATATCATTGAACAAAAGCCCAGAGGCAATACAAGTCACCCATTCAAATATCATCAAAGATTCGCCAGCAACTAGTACATCAACAATCTGTAGTGATGTTCCCTTTGAAGTGGTACGAGACAGAAATGATCAACGACCCGGCATTGAAACGGTTGGAAAGGAACAGACTATAATTCATAAGAATATTGTCCGGTAAGTCCGCAAATTAAATAAAGTTACTTGGAACATTAAAATCAAAAATATTTTCAAAAAGTATATTTCGAAAAACCTTAGCAAATTTTGTACGCGACTATTTTTGCATTAAGGATGCCACGCATGCCTTCATTGTCCACAACAGAAAGACTGTCCCAAATTGTTGAACATTTTTGCACTATTAGTACCATTGGTGCTTTGAACTATCTAAGTCGGCAACGTCACCGAATGTGTTGGCAAGCGTTATTTGTTGTAATATCAATATATTGCTTGTATCAATGTGGACTAAACATCAACACGTACTTGACCTACAAATTGTCAATAAAGGTCATCCAGCAATCGATTTCTACATTTCAATTTCCCGCAATCACATTTTGCCCAATGCGAGTGTACAAAAGATCGACATATGGAAATATTCCTGGTCCAGGAATTGCATTGTCCTCATTTTATTTAAACACATATGATGAGATGATCAGCTTGTTGCCCGAAGTAAACTTTCCCATTAAAATTTTGAAAGTGTATTCAATCAAAATCTTTTATAGAACGCCAGGTCATGTTTGAATCACAATAATTTGACTAATGATGCTCAACAAGCTTTTTGGCATGATTTTGAGGATCAGTTACTTCAAGGAACTGCTTTTACTTCAAATAAATATTTTATCAATTATCAGGACATTTTGTTTAAATGTTTTTGGAATGAGAAAATCATCAATTGCAGCGATGCAGTCATGAATCATGTAAGCGACGTTGGAGCATGTTTCACATTTAATATTGGTGAAAGAATGGCTCACTTTATTACTGACACAAAAGCAGGTGGACATTTTACTTATTATTGAGTTTTTTGGACTACATATATGTGCACTTTCACTTGTAGGTTATGGTATTAACATGACAAACTATAATCAAACAAAGTTCACCAGCAATTATGGAAACAATGGATTGAAATTGCATGTCAACATTAAACAGTTCGAATATTGTGGCAATGAGCTAGAAAAAAGGGGAGCTGGATTATATTTCCAAGTACATGGAATCAACAGGAATCCATCATTCCTTATTAACCCATCGACATATGTGAGTCCCGGGTACGACATAAAGATTTTCGTTGAACCAATGGTTTACAAGAGAAAAACTGAACATTTGGGCTTGTGTGTCAAATTTGTTCCTACTTATCTGTCATTTGACACCAACGTCACCGATTACGTATTGGAACATTGCTACATGCAATGTGCCTCTGAACATATCTTAAGAAAATGCCGTTGTTTTCCACCAAACCTGGGCGCGTTTAGTAATGTTCTAAAGTCAAAAGCAAACTGCATAGGTGTCAACGAGTTGGATGTACAACCATGTGCATTTGAAAAATATATATGCCTCAAGGAATGGATTCATTACATTATGAGTCGCACCTCTATGAGTGCTCTATGCCCGTACTGCCAACAGCCATGCGAAGAAACTAAATACTCAGTTCAAACAACTAGTCTTTTGTTGTCCCCAAGAAACTCAGTGATTGACAAATTTACTAATATCAGTTTAACTGAACTGCACAAAAATTACATGATACTTCATTTCATTTTGAAATTATCCGATTCACAAATAATTTCTGAAGAGCAAGCCTTCGATTTGGAAGACTTGGTCGTTTATATTGGCAACAACATTTGTCTCTATTTAGGAATGTCATTTTTCACATTCTTTGAGTTACTTCATTTCACTAACCAAGTTCTTACTTTCCTGTTTAAATTGTATTTCAGCCACTGCTCAAAATGCCTTGGCACTGAATAATTTATGGGTATCATGGATGGGTCTAGCTTGTGTTTTATATGGAATCGAATCATTGCATTATTGCTGGCGACCACTGAGACTACCCAGGCTTACTTCTTTAGTTGAGCATTTCGCTTTTCTTACTTACTTCGTCAACTTAATGCGAATTACAAAACTGAGACTTTATTTTACCACAGTATTTTCATTGTAAATAAATTTATTTTTATTTTGATATTAATTGATAGTTTTGGTTCACATTTATTTTTTTGTTGTTTGTAATTAAAGTCATAATATTATATTTTTAATAATTATTTTGATTGGTATATATGGTCAGGGTGATTTTTTTGGTTCTTTTCATTTGATGTGTTTTCCAAGAATGCAATCTAGATATGAAATGACAGGAACGAGATTGCGTGCAACGTAACATCCATAATTCTTTGATGCAACTAGTAAGAAATAACAGCTAAATATCGGTCACTTCAACAAATGCTAGCCTGCTTAGTAAAAAGCGATAAAATTTGCCTCGTAAATGAAGAATTACAATTATGAAATATTATCATCAGTCGGTTAACATCCCATTTCGCTTAACATTCCCCATTCGGCCTGGTCCCTACAAAATTGTATATGTTTTCTTTCAACTCTTGTTAACGTCTTCCCAACATAACTTTCATTCTGCTCACTGATCATGCCTCATTTCATTTTTACTACATACAGTCAATTCTCGTTAACTCCACTTCAGTTAACTTCCCATTTCATTTAACATCCCCATTTGCCTGGTTCCAACAAAATGTGTATGTCTACTGTGTCTACCATCTCCTCTAGGTCCCTCGCCGCTTAGTGTCCAGTAGTGTCTCGCGTTCCCCTCCTCTTAATGTCCCCACCTGATTTTGTTTTTACGATATGAAACACAAACAATACACTTCAGTTAACGTCCTCACCTTTATGCAAGTAGGAAAATTTTTTGTCATTCTGTCTTGAGAAAAAGGAATGTTCAACTGAAATTTCTTGTTGCCTCACGGTATTTTTCAGTGAAAATTGCTATAATAGTAAAAATAAATGCATCATAAGAAATCACTTGTTGAAAGCTATTATATGACAAGCTAAATGGATATGCGAAGAGGATTTATCACAAAAAGTGTAACTATTCTTATGGTCTCACTTTTTCCATGGTCCCTCGGAGGGGATGTAACAATAATCCACTCTAAAACGTATGCAGTATGCTTCATTCGTCATTATGAATGTTACTGTAATTTCATTGAAGAATACAACGAGTAACAAACTGTTAGAGCGCTTTGGGTTCTACCCAAACGAGGTAGACATCACCCGATTTCAGATGAGTAGTGGGACGAACACTACTTTTGTTTTTCAAGGCTCTAATATAATGATGAGAGACTCAACCGATCGTACATGCATCAACAATGTTGACCATTACTAGAGATATATGCTCTGCCCTTCTTCCAACCATTAAATTTACATGATTTTACTTTGTTTATTAATTAATGCCTAGCTTTTTTTTAATTTAATTTTTAAAAATTTTAATCCGTTACATGCCAACAGATGTGATCATGCAAAACAAATAAAAAGGTACATTTAGCACTACATCATTCGACAATATCTGTCTTAAAAACAACTTTGAGGTTATTTCATATGAGAAATCAGTTTTTTCTACTAGTCTCTGTGCTTTACAAGTTCTGGTAGATATTGTCTTGAAATTTCAACCTATTTAAGTCGTCACAGACGTTGTCTAGCAAATCAACTTTCGGCCTACCTCTGGGCATCTTCCAGTTTGGATTCCGGGGCGTTCTTCTGTGTTTGAGTCGAAAGAGTTCTTTTTAACCATTTGATCAATGATTGTGCAAGTTTGAACAAGTCACTCGGTTTACCATCATGGCCTGGCGCTTTGAACTGTTTTGTTCTTCGCAATGTAAATTCAAGTAATTCCACAGTGCTGATTTGTATGCATATTCATTTGAAAGCTGCCCTTTATCTGGATCTTCCGGGTCTGGATAGTAAAGGTATTCGGAATAATATTCCGCCCAGCGTTATAGCTGATCGTCATGACCCGAGACTATTTTCCCATTTTCGACTGTGATTGGACCTCTTTTTGAATCTGCCTTGCCGATTCTGAAATCTCATTTCATCCGACGAGCAAATTCCAGAACTTTTTATGTACAAGAAATGCAAGTCACTTTTTGATTCTTCTGTGGGCTTGAATAAACACGATATTCATTGATTTGAATTGTTGGCATCCATTTTAATTTCGTTTTTTCAACCGCTGCAATCTTGACGTCTACTTTCATTAATTCTAGCTATTTGTTTTCAAATGCTGGTAAAGTTCACTGATCATATGTTCCATGAGCCTATCTTTATCTGTTTCGTTATTGAGTGATTAGCCATTAATAACTTGTAAGTGGCTAGCCTGCAAGGGCAGAGGAATGTTAAAACTCAACCACCCACAATGGGCGCAAACTTTACACTCCTGCTCAGTTCCCAGAAAGACTTTAAATTTTAAGCGCCAGTTAAATGGCCAGTTACAAATTAGGTTTTCAAGTTAAATTTAAAAGGCGTTCCCTAAAACCATTTAAATTTAAGTGGGGCAGTTAAACTTTGAGCTTTAACCCTCTATTGCATATGTCAACTTTGAGGTAACATACCGTATAATAAGAGTTAATGGGCTTCAATGCAGTCTATGCCACTGTTGCATTCCTCAACTTTCAAGTGGATGGTATGGACTATAGATATGGACTATAGATACTGGTAGATGGTCCATACCATCTACTTGAAAGTTGAGGAATGCAACAGTGGCATAGACTGCATTGAAGCCCATTAACTCTTATTATATGGTATGATACCTCAAAGTTGACATATGCAATAGAGGGTTAACTGACCAACTTTAAAGTACCTCGAGAGCTACTTTTGAAAGCCAGTTAAACGAATTTTGTACAAATCCTTGGATAAATCAAAATGAATTTACTTATGTTTGAGCCAATTGTACCGATTTTTGATATAAATGCTATAATAGTAAAAATAAATGCATCATAAGAAGATCACTTGTTGAAAGCTGTTATATGACGAGCTAAATGGATATGTGAAGAGGATTTATCACAAAAAGCATAACTCTTCGTAAGGTCTCACATTTTTCCATGATCGCTCAAAGAGGATGTCATGATAATCGACTGTACTCTCAAAATGTGACTTTCTTAAAATTAAGAAAATTTTTCTAAATTATTCAGAAAGTCAATATCTGCCAAAAAAAACTTAGTAAGACTTTTCTGAAAAAATAGAAAATGTTTTCTTAAATTTTAGAAAGGACAGTTTCTTTATATTTTTCAGAAAATCTTTTCTTCATAAATTAGATATGCATTTCTGAAATCCTAGAATCCCTTTTCTAACTTATTTTCTGATAACGTTTGTGCACTTTTCAGAAACCAGTTTCTTACTATCGATATACAGATATCCATTCTCTAGAACTTTTCTGGCTTTGTTGGTTCTAACCCGCCCCCCCAACATGCTTCCCTTTCACCCATTTTGTCAACAATCGATCCTTTACTTCTTCCCTTTTCAACCACAG